>JALRMI010000187.1:0-55293 GCA_026120165.1 Leptosphaerulina australis
CTTATGTAGGTTGTCACGAGCAACCATCCGATCCTTGGTTGTGTACCACACAAACGTTCCTTCAATCAATCTGTACTGAATACTCATTTTCTCAACAGTATTTCGAGTTTTCGCTATTTGGCTATTCGGCAGGGTACCCAAAATGGAAACCCTGCCAAATAGCCGATCGCCCCTGCCGTATATACCTTCCCAAAAGTAATGCAATTTCGGTGTAACACCTACCGATATGATCCGGTTTCGATCCCGACACACTCAACGCGCCCACTTCCCGAGTGATTATACCAAATTGGGCCGTGCTTCCCCGCATTTTGCGACCAAGCTCCAAACTCTAGGAAACACACATACTAACTGTAGTTGCAGCATTTCACTGTGTCGTTAATATTAATATACTGTAGTCATGATAGACCGGAGCATTACAGCACAAATCCTCTTCATCTTGAACGGCAGCCCCAATGAACACTCTTCAGCTTCTTACAGGTCTAACTTTCCTGATTATCCCTTGGACAAACGCGTAAGTTGGCAATAGCTGCACCTGTTTGCGGTAGGCTGATCGTGACAGCTTTGTAGATTATGGCTCTGTTCTTCCAAAATCATATTCACAACGACCGACACCTTTATCTTCCAACTTAACACCGTGGACTGGCAAAAGTTTAACTTTATCCCCGCTTAATTCGCTCATTACACTCGACTATGGTAATGAAGTAGCCGGCTTTCCCTTTCTCAAGGTGTCTGCACTTTCTGGGACTGTACAGATCGAGTTGAAATACACTGAAGAGTTTTCGGGACTGCTCCAGCCATTCTCAGACGGACCTTGGACCTTCTCGAATGGGTTGTCCAACACTTTTCGAATGGAGACATTCAATGTAACAAAAACAGGCTATTACGAAAGCTTTTTCGTACAAGGAGGCCAAAGATGGCAGACTGCTAAACTGATTACAAATGGCTCCGTTACTATTGATCAGCTGGGCTTTCGTTCAACGAGCTCGAATATAGATCCAAACAAGCTACCGGGTCATTTGAAAACAGACAACGAGATCTACAACCGCATTTTCGATCTTGGTGGTCGTGTAGTCCAAGTAGCTTGTATTGATGCTTTGAACGCACCTTCCACCTGGGAGATTACAGACGATGGAGCGCTCATTCGAGGTCAAGCCAGTGCACAGTCGTCTTTGGGGGTCGCCGCATCAAACTACACACTTGATTTTGATGTAAAAATTATTCGTGGAGGGGCTGGCTGGAGGGTTGCAAGCGCAATCCAGCCTCTAGGGCCGTACTTCGTTCTCACATCCGAGTACCCAGAACACAACACCCTCGCAAACACCAACCGGACACTCTTGCCCCCCAATACATTGGTATTTAATAGCGGTTGGGGGCTAGTCAATCAAAGCACGTTGCCCGTTCCTGAAAATCAGTATTATGCAATAAATGCAACAGTAAAGGAAGGTCAATGGTATCGCCTAAGTACTACAATAGAGAAGTCTGGCTACCGGATCCTGTTAGACGAGATTGAAATTGCTTTTGTACCTCTGCCTACACCTGCTGACGCAGGAAATTTTGGTACACCTTCACGTTACGAAGGCACATGGGGGTTTGGGTCTTCACAAGACCACATCACGTACTACAGAAATGTAACAGTCACCGCTAGCAATGGCAGTCTCATTTACTCGAATTCTTTCACAGCAGAAGATACTCTGGCCGAGTATCAGGTCGCACCACTCAATCACTCAGTATGCCTTGACGGCGCGAAACGAGACCGTCTTGTCTGGGCGGGAGATTTCTACCATACTGCACGGGTGGTTGCTCTCTCATCAGCTCGCTTCGATTACGTTCTTGGCTCTATAGAATACGTACTGAGCTATCAACTTGATGAGGGCCCATACGCCGGGTTCGTACCCATATCTGCGAATCTAGGGTCTCGACCCCAGTATAAGAAAGCAAACATTGGAATCTATACTGGGCTGGTGGACTATCAGGATCTTTTCCTCACAAGTATCGGAGAATATTTCCGTCATACTGGCGATTCAGGTTCTCTGTCATTGTACTGGGACCAAATCAAAAAACTGGCAGAGGCAAGATTGGGTTTTATCGATCCGGTCTCCGGCCTTGTCGCAGGTAGCCTTGAAGTTCCAGCCCCTTTCAGTTTTCTTGGGCCATCGAATGGAAGTGCTACAACTGGGTTGTTTGCATACATGCTTGACAAGATCGCACCACTCGCACACGCGCTTGGAGATGAAGAAGCGTCGGATTTGTATTCGCACACAGCAGATAAGTTGCGAGAAGCCCTTAACCGGCAGCTGTGGAGTGATCAGCTGGAGACATACTCACTCTCAACTGTTTCTCCTGCTGACTTTTCTTTGACGGGAATTGCGTGGGCAATCTTATCAGGTGCTGCGAATGCAACTCAGATTAAGTCTTCTATTACCAAGCTTGAAAGCCTGCGCTTCGGCGTAGGATACAAGACCACATTTAGCGATGAAGGGACGGATGAATACGAGCTTGCTCCTAACCCGTCAGGCTTCTTGTTGGAGGTGCTCTTCAAGTCTCGACGTGACTTTGGTGTGAATAGCACGACCGCCATCACCCATCTAATCAACAACCTGTGGGGCAGCATGATAAATAACAATGAGTACTATTCTGGCGCAAGTTGGGAATATGTCAAACCCGATGGCTCACCTGGAATTGATCTTTTCACAAGTTTGGCACACCCATGGGGTGCAGCCCCAACCTACATACTTCCAGAATATCTTCTCGGTGTCGCGCCAACATCGCCTGGTTACGAAACTGTCACAATCACTCCTTTAATTGGATATCTAAATTTGACTGAAGTAAGCGGAAGAGTACCAACACCAAAAGGTCTGATCGAAGTCGCATGGGCAGTGAATGGCACTACGGCTGACCTGACGATTATTATACCAACGGGGACTACGGTCACACTGCAGCTACCGGCTAACGTGACTGCAAATGATGATAAGTCGCACAACAGACAGCTCAAACTCCCATGTGGACCAACAGAGCTTAAAGTCGATTTACTTTCATAATCGTTGGAGTTCACAGATAGATGACTGTATTTTGATATAGGCTACAATTAACTGTACTTTTAGTTATGGCAATCATCTTCAGAAATGCGAACAAAAATAGAATCTCAATTGATCATGGGGAATTTCAAAATGCTGTCACCATCGACAGTCTCGTCATTTTTATGCTCACATCAACATGCATGATATAAGCTATTAACTTTTACAAGTAGATGTAGCAAAGAGGTCCGTCAGTAGTGCTCATCAGGTCTTTCATCGTGACTGCGGGGGATGCAGCAAAGCCTAAATCAACAGGTGTGTCGAGTGTGGTGTTTGCAGAAGGGGGATTGTCCAGGAATGTGCCTGTGCCCGAAATACCTTTCTCGCCAGTGCGGGTCTTCTTGTCTAACTGTTGCCAGATCCACCAAGTGCGGTCGATCATGCCCTAGACTTGTTAGCTTTCGCACAAGACCCAAGGAGAGGATGAGCATACGTGATGAAGGTAGAACAATGGGTCTCCAGGAGAGACGTAAAGGTCACGGCCGGGGTCCCCTCCCATGGAGTAGTGGCCTGAAAGAATACGTTAGCACATAGGTAAGGACTAGCTTAGAGCTATGAAGACTGACCTCCACCGTGAACACCAATATTTCCGCTACCCGGAACACCTTGCATCTCCATCTGGAATTCATTGATGTTGTTGTTGCCAAGGATCAAGCTTACAACGCTGCTAGCGTTGGCCCATCTCTTGTTGGAGTAGTCGGTTAAATCGCGCTTCAAGCATCTGGGGTTGTAGGACAAACCATTACCGTTGGCAACCGTTGAACCATTGGTAAGTCCTAGAGCAACAGGTCCCAGGTTGACTTTCATATCCTTGAAGGGTCCAGAAGTAACGCAACCACCACCAGAACCAGCAGGAATGGGGATCTCGGGTAGACCATTGCCGCCAAGAATAACATTGCCGCGCCCTGGGATGAACTCGCCGTTACCCGACATAGAGTAGTCAGAGCCATCGAGCATGGTAGAGTTCTCAAGACCAGTAGTGGCAGTTTTGGCCCAGTTCCAATATGGCTGATAGCCTTCGTAACCGCACTCGTTGCGAAGTGCCTGTTCATACTGCCATGTAAAGTAGCGGTGCCCTGAGTAAGATGTTAGTTGTGAGATAAAAATAAAGGAGGTGTTCTGCTTACATGCCAGGAAGGTTCCAGTATAGTGGATGGTCATAGTCTGGTTGATATGCGTACCAACCCAGTCATCAAATCGCGACCGAGCACCAGGTAGCAATGAAGATGGGGTGCGAGTATGCTTCTTTTGCAGACACAAAACGGCGTCGGTGTAAGACTTGCGTTCCTGCTTGGATAGAGTGTCCCATTCCCGGCGAACAGCGATGTTAAACAGATTGCATCCTCCACGCTTAGTCTTGCTGTTCTCAGATAGAGAGGCGTTGACTTGACTCTGCGCAAATATAGATAACTGTTCTAACTGGTCGGCCGCAACAGCTATGTCGGTGCTTGGAGCTGCGAATGTAACCGAAGACGGTGCGGTGGATACAGTCGCAGACGGCTCATCTTGGGGAACTGGCAAGGCATGTGAGAGTGTGCCAGCGAGCAATGAGAGTGCTAATGGAGAACTGAAACGCATCTTGACTTGATCAGATTATTGTGGCAAACAACGAAACGAAGGTGGAACAAGAAGGTGCTGCTGCAGCTGGAAAAATTCTCTCCCGGGGAGGCTATTGGTTAAATTCGATGGCAGCTGTGGAAATAAGCACTACTTTTAGAGCCTCAAATAATGTGGAGTATAGGGGAGAGGTGGTCACTGAGACCTTGTACTTGCGGCAAGTACTTTGTATGATTCTGATTTGATATCATGCGTGCACGGTAGAATAGGATGCAATCAATCGTAACTCCACCCATGCTAATGCTCGAACACAAGGCATATTTGCTGTACTGAGAATAGCACAGACAATTCCTAGATAATCAAGGTGTCATGACATTAAAGGTGCATATATTAAAGGCGCGATATCCTAGTGATACCCCAAACAAGTGCTAACTGCCAAGTATTTTGACCCTCGGGCACCTGGGTCCCTTGCAGAAATGGCTGCATTAGCTAGCTTGTTCTACGGCTTGGAAGCACGTGTTGCCAGGCTGTCGGCATGTAAATGCGGTTTTATGCGGTCACCTACTGTTGCAAGGCATCTATTAAGTTTGAGCCTGTAGGGACACATGCTCAGTCCAGCAAGTCGGTCAGAAAACACCTCGCTTATTTATATTCTAGACCAATCTCTACGAAAAGTAACATCGGATACACGTTAGAAGATCGTTGCGGGAATGATGGAGTCGACGCGTCGAGTAAACATAGTGCATATCCAAGGCCATGATCTGCTGGCGCAAGTCCCAGCAGTTCGGTGCACATCGTGTCTGCAAGATACCGCTGGTCTCTACTATCTCATGTGTAATGTTGTTGAGTTGTGAACCGGCTAATATATGTAGTCTATTGCAGGGGGGATAAATCGCTTGCAAGATCAGATGTGGGTACCTTGTACGTTATGTTCCTTCCATTGCGGCTCGGGTATATTCGAATAGCCACGACAGCACAGATCATTTCAGTGAGGTCAGGATCCCGTGTTCTCCTGATTATTGTCAGAAGCGCATAGATTCTGAATGTCGCTCTTCTTCCATGGCGGTAAGCGAGCGTTGAAGTGTACCTAATGAGATGATCTAAGCGGCTTCTTAGTTAGCGGCGCCGGGGTCTGACACAGTATCCGCCTCGAGGATCCACCCATGCTCCTTGCCCTGTGAGGTGTCCGTTTCCCCGCTGTAGCATCCTCCAGGATTCGTGTTCGTATTCGTGGACGGCTATGCATCTATTCAAAAGAGTCCGTACCAAGCGAATCGAAAACTTTATGCAGCTGCATTCTCCGAATAATCTTGATAATTACTGGCTGAACCTTTGATCGACCTGTCACCCCTTCGTGTCTGTAAAGTTGGGACCCTTTTCACGACGCTCTCTACATGCCTCGTGCCATTCCGTGTTTCCTAGCAAGATTTGAAGAACTCACACTGGACTGCCATTATGTTGGGTTTATTTGGATCTGTCAACACCTATCTGTTGGTCAACACAACCACAACCTGAAAGACAAGCCGAGGCTGATACTCACTACGTGGATTACAAATCTAGCTCAATTAACAACTGGAGGTTCACTGTATTTCCAGCACATCCTGATACCCTAAATGCCCACACTGTCAAGCCTAGAGTAATCAGCCTAGAGCGATCAGCCAAAAATCATAGTAAATCGAAACACCAGTGCCTGGCAATCCATTCTCAGGAGCTACCATGCAGCCTCCCTGAGGTCCATCATCAACACCTATCCAGCGGCTTGTCGGTGCCAGTTCTGTCACATGTCCGAAAATCTAATACAGATTCCGCGGCAATATTTGTGTAGCTACACCTGCAGGCGTTGCGCCACACATGCCTCAGTGGACCTGTTGACGCATTTGTGCTCAAGGAAGCGCGATCTAAACTTCTTCTAAATCGTGTTCTACTTCGGATGTACCATGTCGTCGGAGTCTCTTCCTACCAGGGTTTTAGGTGGCTTTCGTACTGCTCTTGTAACTCTAATATCAAGGTGTCGGTACTATGAAATAATGGTACTGGATAGTCATCAAGTGTCCTCTAGAGAAGTGCTATCCCCCTGCTTTCAAACAAGGCAGACCATTCCTGTACTACCTTGTAGTACCTGATGCAACATTTGACACAGTACCTGACTCGACGCAGCCTTATTCTTGATTTCCAGCTTATCTCTACTGAGAATTGCACCTTTCTCTGCACAAAGGAGCTTTTGAATGCTCAGCCAATTCTAACACCTTCAGAAATGGCCAGACGGACTGATCAGGGCTTACCGAATGAAGATCAGGGCCCGGTGATCCTGGGGGCAACACTGACGGTTACAACTGCAGCCTTGATTACATTAGTGACAAGGTTATACGTGAGAATTCGAATGATTCACAATATGGGATGGGACGATTTTGTTATGATTTCGGCTATGGTGCTGGTATGTCACTCTCATCCTCCTGCCTAAAGTTCCAATCTCTGCCGAGACCAGAAGAAAAGGAAGTATTTCTGCCCTTCCCAACATGCGGAACCTGTATCAGAAGTGGACTCCACTGATGAGAACATAGTGCATCGCGGGCCAAATCATCATCATTCCTGAAGTCTACTTCGGAGCCGGACGACACAAACATTATATTGATCCAAGCGACTTTGCAAACGGATACAAACTTAACTTCATCTCTCAACCTATCTATCTTTTCGCCATATGCCTCGTAAAAATCTCCGTCGGATTCTTTCTACTACGCGTCGCAGTCGCCGCAATATACAGACATATCATCATCGCCGTTATGACATTCATGGGGCTTTATACTATCGGGTGCTTTTTCACTATCGTCATGCAGTGTACCAATCTCGCGGTACAATGGGACCCCACGGTCACAGGGACGTGCTGGAGTCCGCATACGATCAAGACATTGAGCTCTGTCAACATAGCTCTGAACATCATTACAGACATGTTATTCAGCATTGTAATCCCCGTTCCACTACTCTGGAGTCTACAAATGAACAAAAGGCAGAAGTCAACGCTGATGTGCATTCTTGGATTGGGCATCTTGTAAGTACTCTCTATCCTGGTACATTTCGCTCATCAACTTCTGCCATTCTCATTTCGCGCCATCAATTTCACTGGGTGAATGCTAAACGAAAACCCTAGTGCCACAGTAGCAGCCTTGGTAAAAGCCTCTTACCTTCCCTCCTACGGCAAAACTGGTGACTGGCTATGGGACAGCAGGAATCTCACAATATGGACCGTCGTAGAGTCAAATATCGGCATTATCGCCGGCAACCTACCTTGCCTCAAGCCTATCTTTCGTGTCGTCTTAGGCGGCACGTACGGTCGCGGGTCCCGCAAGACCCCCGCACCAGCATACAGCTGTCAGAACCAGTCTTACAGCGCTGGAACAGCGCAAAAAAGCGCCAGTGCGAAGGGCTGGGGAACACTGATGAATGACAGGACAGCCGATGGGGATCTTGGTTCCCCATACTCATATGGCGGAACGGAAAGTTACCTTCTGACAACGATCAATGCAAAGAGGGGTTTTAACACAAAATATGGGGATATGAGCAAGATCAGGGAGATGGGAGAAAGCGTGAGAAAAGACAGTATAGAAAATCTTACCCGGGCGGGAGCTAGTAGGGGTCTAGGCGGTATCAAGGTTGATACTGATGTCAAAGTCGTGAACAGTCAAATTTCTTTGGATCTTGGATTAGAGGAAGGCAGTAGGAAGGAGAAGAAGGATATGATTTAGGTATTGCCGCATTCGCTGGGACGTAGAGTGTGTTTCTTGGACGTCACTAAGAACTGTATATGCTAGATTTTCCAATATTTTATAGAATTATTAGTGTCGGTATATCCGCCCGTGAAGTGAGAAGCTGTTTAGGGCGCTGTTGATCGACTGCCCGTAGATGTCGCGGAGCGCAAGTCTACGGTTACGCAATTGCACAGGATGAATGAAGTATGAGGGATGGGTCAAAGAGAGTAGATTGAATTGAGCTGAACCCAAGAATCTGAGCCAACAACCGGCAAGCTAGCAGATGACCTAGATATTACTGCTAGCCCTTGCTACATAGGAGATATGCGGTACAGCTCAATTCAATCTACTCTCTTTGACCCATCCCTCATACTTCATTCATCCTGTGCAATTGCTTAACCGTAGACTTGCGCTCCGCGACATCTACGGGCAGTCGATCAACAGCGCCCTAAACAGCTTCTCACTTCACGGGCGGGTATACCGACAATCAGGAACTGCAAGAAATGACCGGTGTATCTAAATCAGTTCTTTAGTTCTTTCCATTTCATGCTGCAAAACTGTCTGAGTATATACAGTATCCGTGTGTTGGATGCACCATAGATACTGCCCTTTTTAGGTAATACATTGCAGCTTTGAATAGTACGATAAGTACAGAAGTGGTCTCAGATGAGATACGTCACGTGATACCTTCCATTGAAAACACAAGTCGATCTTCCCCTTTCTTGTCCGGATATATTGCCAGAATCCACGATACATGAATTACAGTCTCATACATTCGATGGCAGAAAACTTCCCCTCGGTGCATGAAAGAACATTCAAGAATGACACGTGGTGCTCTTTTCTGAACAACTATCGCATCTTTCCTTATGTCGCAGGCCAAGGGCTGCCAGATCCGAGCCTTGTTAGCTAGCTTGCCATGTGACGGCATGGATAAGAGTTCAGCTGAGGTGCTAGATACAATACATCTCTTTCCTTATCTTCTTCACGTTCGTGACACTCTCATCCAGCCGTGCGATACCTTATCATCTGACAGTATTGAGCGAATACCTGTGCACCCCCGCCCCATGTTATCCTACACAGCACGCAAGAATGACAAATCATCAAAAATTTCAGATGTACTGCAGAAAGTAATTTAACTGAGATAACCGCACAGTTTTCTGGCGCGGGAAAGAGGTATTTTGCCTGGTGTATCTTTAACAATGGCATACCGAAGCGCAAGGGTGCTTTGTGTTCTGGAAACCGTTGAGCCAAAAGAAACGAACTCCTTCCTATCATCAAAAATAAACCATACGGGGTGTAATATATCACTTTGAATTTGAACGATATATTCGTCAAGCTCTAAATCTCCCAATCGTTTTACCAAAAATTCAAGAGGAATAACGCTTTAGCATCGACGAGACTGCCCAAGTCGATAGCCATATCAGAAAAGTACTCAGAGTCGACTTACATACCAGTAGAGTTATCGCACTTGATGCAGTCCCTCTTAACTCTCTAGTCACGACCACTCTTCGGATACCTGGATTGCCTTGAATTGTGTTCCAAATGTCTTGCGGAAAGGATAGGTTTTAAGGCGCTCAAACCAGTTGGCTGATAATGCACAACCTCATCCTTAGCAAAATATTTCTCCGTCAAAGCGAGGACCATTGATATTGAATCGAAGGGAAGTACTATGTTTTTTACCTGATCAGCTAATACAACAAGTTCACGTATTAACAAGCACTTGAAGAGGGCTTCGAAATCGGACTCTGCACCTCCACGTGGTGAAGCCTGGGAACCTGACTCTTTGATAGCTCAGAGCCAGCGCAGAGACGTTGTGTCGATGGTGGAGATGAGCATTGCCTGTGGTGAGACAGCGCAGAGTTTTCATCTTAACACCTCGATATACTCAAAAACGGGAGACCCTCTATTCCTGTTTTTAAACACAAGGGCACTACCACGCCCAATTCGAATAAGGCTTCTGCTCACCCAGAGTCACCACCGATTCGCCAGAGCACCGGCTCTTCACCACAACATAACGACCGGAACTGCACGCGTTTCAAATCATATCGAACGTCAGTCTCTGTGACTTGACAACAACTCAATTCCAGGCAGCCAGCAAGGCCTTGCGATGCCGAACTTTTGGAGGAAAGAATGGAGGACTGGGCTGGCACTTTCTTCATATTACACTTGCCTCTGCCTTTTGCTTTGCTTGCACTGCATCGGCCCTTGGGTTTCAACCCACATCATCTCTTGTACTACTATAGAAACCACCCTCATTTGATATCACCCCCCTTATTACCAGAGATGCAATTTGCGTTTCTCGTCTTCAATAGTCTAGGACTCAGATAGGACGTTAAATATAAATCCAATCCAATCCAAGCACTTGAAGAGCGGAAGCGTGAAGTTATTTGTGCACCTAAATCGGCTATCAGCAAGGTCAATGTATCTTCTGCTATTTTGATCCAATGGGCAGCGATGACACTAAGTATTCACGCATAATCTACCCATTCAAGCCTCGTTGTAGCATGTTCCTGACTGCTGAATACGCCGGTGGCACTGAGCACCGTTGAGAGAGGATAGAACATTGTTTGAAAATATTTGGGTATTTGGCATCGTGTTACCGCGTTATATACGGTGTGCTAATTCGTGGTTTCGCAGCTCTTATTTGCTGCGCTTGTAAATCTTCTTGAGAAAAGCCTCGAAGACCTCTTTCTTCAGGCCTTCGCTCTCATCAACTTTTTCTATCCTCGACCTGATCTCGGCAACGCGCTCCTCCTCCCACTGCTCATAAAATTTCTGCAGCTCGAGCTCGTGGTATAGTGCCTTTACCTTAGCCTCCTTCTCAGAGTCCTTCTGGCCGTAATTCTCCTCGAGAACTTTGCGCTGCTCGGGTGTGACCTTCTTCAGGGCTTGGTTCACAAGCCACGAGCATTTGTTGTCCTGGATGTCGGTGCCAATCTTGCCGAGAGTGTCAGGATCGGCAAAAGCATCGAGGTAGTCATCCTGAGCCTGGAAGTACTCGCCCATGGGGATCAGAATGTCGTGCGCAGTTTGCAGATTCTTCGGTGTTGCATTGCCGTTGTAATGAAGGGCCAATGCGACAGAAAGATAGAAAGAGTAGTATGCAGTCTTGTAGATAACGATGAAAGTGAACTTTTCCAGGCTGAAGTTGTCAAGGTTGACATCATCCTCAGGCGCAGTGAGCAGGTCGCATAGCTGACCGCACTCGGTCTGAAACGTCACCTCGTGGAACAGTTCGACCATATCGATGTAGCTCTTCTCCTGACGGAAGTGCTTTTTCAACAGCAAATAGATAGATGCCTCGAGCATAAAGGCATCGTTGATGGCAATCATGCCGACTTTGGGCGCAAGGTACCAGCAAGGGTTGCCACGACGGGTCTTTGATGAGTCCATGATGTCGTCTGAGACAAGGAAAAAGGCCTGTAGTAGCTCGATCATCCAGCCGAGCAACGCAGGACGAAAGTACTCCTCCGAAGTTGGGTCCAATGTCTCATTGCGGAGGATAGAGACAGTGTCGACGACTGACATACCACGGTTACATTTTCCACCAACTGTGTTGTAGTCGAGAGACTGGTGGTCATGGTGAGCATGTGACTTTTTGGTAGGATTATTCAGGGCAGTACCTTAGTGAACCAATCAAGAGACTGCTGAGGAAGTTTGTAACCTTTGCAGTGATTCTGAAGGTCAGTTACAATGCGCGGCCAGACGCTCTCAAACTCTTTTAATGTGGTAGGCATGTTGATTTTGGATTGTTTACGATCCTTGAAGTCAAATTCTGGAAAGACAATTGAGTTCAGGGGGAGAGGGGCAGAGATGGGATAGGGCGGTGAAGCCAAATTTCCGCGGGGAGCGGCGCGACATTTTCCGACTCTTGTTTGTTGGTGCCCCACATTTCACCCGGGGAAGGCAGACGCGTCGGCGCGTGCAACTATCACCGACCTCTATCTCGATGCGGTCATAATCGACATCATAGTCGATATCATAGTCGATATTCGATCAGCATTCACTCACAATGAGTGCACTCTCGCAAGCTGAAGAGGCGCAATTGAAGGCGTTATTGCAAGACGCCGTAGTGTCTTGTACAGAGCGCTGTCTCTATCATTCTGCGAAATGGTATGTCACAGTATAGCCTGTTTCCATACATTATTCGTACTGATGTTGACCAAGGGCTGCAGAACTGCTTAATTCACTCCCTGCCTCAGACCATAGTGGCTCTGATACAGATGCTGATTCGCCTATGCCTGACGGTTCACCATCGCACACACCAAACCCAATCACCAAAGATGCCACCGAAGTGCGGCTAGAAGCGCGCGAAGCACACAGGTTTCTCCTCGCCAAGACATACTTTGACTGCCGTGAGTATGATCGATGCGCCTCCATCTTCCTCCCAGGGCCTCTGCCTAAGGGCGCGGTCCACTCGACATACTCCCCAGATGCCAAGGCAAAGAACCCTTCAAAAGGCAAGGCGAGGGTCAGCACATCATCCGTGTCGCCGTCTACTACCGATATAGCAGCAGAATTGAGTCAGAAGTCGCTATTTCTTGCACTTTACGCCAAGTACATCGTTGGTGAAAGGCGTATGAACGAGGACAGTGAGATGATTCTTGGTCCGCAAGACGGTGGCGTCATGGTCAACAAGGAGCTGCCTGGTATATCTACGGTACTAGAGCAGTGGTTCGAAAATCTTCCCAGCAGTGGACGGCAATCGCAGGGGTGGTTGGAATACCTATATGGCATGGTGTTAGCCAAGGGCAAGAACGAGACGCTCGCCATTGAGTACCTCTTACGCAGTGTGCAACAGTATCCATACAATTGGGGCGCATGGCAGGAACTTACCTCACTGCTCGGCACGAATGAAGAGGTGAGCACATTCGTCTACTCGCACACCGTGCGTTGGCTCATACCTTGCAGCTTCAAGATATCGCCCAACAACTGCCACGAAATCTGATGTCACTTATATTTCACATTACCACCTCACAGGAGCTGTATCAGGTCAGCGAGTCGGTACACAACTCGCTGACACAGATCATGTCTATCTTTCCAACATCCGCCTTCCTCAAGACACAACGCGCCTTGTTGCATTACCACAGCAAAGACTTTGACGAAGCCGAGCACATTTTCTCCGATCTCCTTGTTACAGACCCATACCGACTTGACCATCTCGATAACTACTCTAATATACTTTACGTCATGGAGATGAGACCAAAGCTCGCTTTCTTGGCACAGCTGGCATCAGCAACAGACAAGTTTAGACCTGAGACTTGCTGCGTGGTCGGTAACTACTATTCGGTAAAGTCTGAACACGAAAAGGCCGTCATGTACTTCCGTCGAGCTCTCACACTGGATCGCACCTTCCTCTCCGCCTGGACACTTATGGGCCATGAATTTGTCGAGATGAAAAACACACACGCGGCTATCGAATCATATCGCCGCGCCGTTGACGTAAACCGAAAGGACTACCGTGCATGGTACGGTCTCGGTCAGACTTATGAAGTCCTCGAGATGCATTCCTATGCTCTCTTCTATCACCAACGAGCCGCAGCTTTGCGCCCATACGACCCCAAACTCTGGATGGCAGTCGGGCAGTGTTTCGGAAAAGTAGGAAAAGTTATGAACGGAATTCGTGCATACAAGCGTGCGCTAGTGGCGGGCTCGTACTACGATGCCGGCACTGGGTCTTCATTTGGGAGTGGCGATGCTGCACTTGGCGGTGGCATTCTGGACCCAGAGGTGCTCTACCAGATTGCACTTCTCTACGAACGCATCCGCAACATGGCCGAGTGTTCAGCGTATATGGAGCTTGTCCTCGCTCAAGAAGAAGGGCCAGAAGTCGATGAGATTGGTTCCGAGAGCGGAGGCGGAGTCGGTGTGACACCAACGACAAGCAAAGCGCGCCTATGGCTGGCAAGGTACGAGTATCAGCGTGGCATGTACCAGAGAGCGAGTGAGCTGGCAAATGAGCTTTGTCAGGATAACTTTGAGGTTGAGGATGCAAAGGCTCTTATCAGGGACGTGAGAGCAAGGCAGGAGGCCAGCTAGTAACTGCCAGTGGCGATGCATTATGGGATGTGACGATAAGCAGTCTAGCATTCAGCGGAGCAGAGATTAAGATACCCAACTCCATTCAGTACTCAATCCTTTTCCATTGGCCTCTGGAAGTTTGACTATCTTTGTGACTATGTTAAGTCATTCAGCTTCTTACATTCGCTACGGAAAGCATGCACAGTATCAATCCCTTGTTCTGAGCCACCGCCACTCGTGTCAAACCTTCCTCCAACAACGTTTGCATACCTCGTATTCCTGATAATCGCTACGACCATTGTTGTTGCTCCTTCAATGGTACTTATCATTGCTTACGTCTCTAAGCATGACCGTTCACTCATGCAACACATGGATTTCCAGTCATCAGTTGTTATCACCCAGGTGCTTACATATCGCATCCCTTGGTGGGTTTAGAAGACAATTGTGTGAACTGGCAATGGTGCATCGACAGAATCAGTACACATCCTGCAAGCTTCTATATTCATATGCGGGTA
This sequence comes from Leptosphaerulina australis, assembly GCA_026120165.1. Classification (NCBI taxonomy): domain Eukaryota; kingdom Fungi; phylum Ascomycota; class Dothideomycetes; order Pleosporales; family Didymellaceae; genus Leptosphaerulina; species Leptosphaerulina australis. The sequence continues at coordinate 14,911 of JALRMI010000187.1, forward strand.
TATCAGAATGTATTTTATTTTGCACACTTTGCGCCTTGTATCCATATTGATGGAACTGAAACCAAAAAAAAAAAGTAATATGAGTCACGGTAGCAACAGGTATCTCAGCCCATATGAAGAGGATGAGGAACTCAAGTCCTATGGCAGTGGCCGCATGAAGGAGGAGAAAAGAGCAAGAAAGCCAGAACCAAGTTGCGTGCTTCCCCTAGTATTTGGAGAAGAGTCACTATTCAACCTACAGCGGAGAGGTGCCGAACCTGAAAAAGCTTGTTACCTTCTCGAAGTGCTAGTTGCTCATTGACGGCAGTTCAGCGAAAGAGGCTGTGGGCTTTAAGTGGTTATGTGTCTGATTCCGATTTTGGGTTCGCAAAGTCGAATGACTACAGCGCACGCGAGCAGGTGCAAAATGATTGGGGTGATTCTTTGCCTTTAAAAAAGTGAGCAGCGGCCTTACTAGTGGAAAGATTTGGTTTAGAAGTGTGGGACGCAGGGAGAGTAATAAAATTAGGTATTGACGGTCAATGCAATAAATATATACAATAAGGATATGCTTGTATCGGCCATTCTAGGCGTAATCATCAACATTATTCAATACATCTAAGCCTTGGCAGCGGCAAGAATAACATCTGCCGCCTTCTCTGCAACCATGTACGTCGAGACAGCAGTGAAAGTACCAGGGATGCGAGGGAACACGGAGGCATCAACAACCCTCAGACCCGCAGTGCCGCGAACGTTGAAGTTGCTGTCGAGGACAGCCATCTCGTCGTCATCAGCGCCGATAGGGCAGGTGGATGAAGCGTGGTGGCCCCAGGCGCTGTCCTTGATGTAGTCGGCGACCTTCTCGGCAGTGTTAACATCCTTACCGGGGAGAACCTCCGTGACAGGGACGAGCTGGCGCTCGAACGCATCACGGGCAAGCTCAATAGCCTCAGACATGGCAGTGACGTCCTTCTCATAGTCGCCAACACCAGTGTCAAAATAGTTGTATGTGATGGCGGGGACGTCGAGCGGGTCCGCAGACTGCAGAGTGACGGTACCAGCATTATTACGGGGATGAGCCTTGAGAATAGCCCAGGAGAAGAGGTTGTGTACGGCGGTAGCATTGACGCTGTAGTTAGGGAAGTAACCGCGGAAGTTGACGGGGCCGCCAAAGGCGAAGATATCCCAGTTGTTCTTCTCGGCAACGCTGGACTGATAAAACATTGTGGCGCCGAGACCGGGGGAAGCATAAATGCCACGGTTACCCAGAATGGGAGTGTTGTAGCGTTTGAGGCAAGCATCTGCGGAGTCACCCTGGAAAGTGCAGCCGTTGAGGGCAGAGAAGTCGTTTTGGACTTCACCCTGAACACTGATCTCGTAGTGGTCCTGGAGGTTAGTACCAACACCAGGAAGATCGACGACGACAGGAATGGAGTGCTTCTTCAGCTCATCGGCGGGGCCAACACCGGAAAGCTTGAGAAGTTGAGGAGAGTTGTAGGTACCACCAGCGACAATAACTTCGCGCGAGGCGGTAGCGGAACCAGGGGTACCCTTTGCACCAGTGTTCTTGGGGCTGGCCTTGTAAAGGTACTGGCCGTCAAGGAACTCAACACCAGTAGCGCGGGGAGGTGTTACTGTTTCATCAAAGGTGACCTTGGTGACATGGCTGTTCAGTCTAACATCGAGAGGATACATCTTGGTACCGTTGGCGAACTTGGCATCGCGGACAGCGACGACGAACTCACGGGAGCCAGTACGCTTGCCGTCAGCAGTCGACAAAGGAATTTGGAAAAGGCCTGGGTTGGAGTCGCGGGCAGCAGTATCAGCGTTTGCATCGCCTGCAATAAGAGTTGCCAGGTTTACGACGGCATTTGTCTTGTTGCCGAGGGCAAAGGCAGCACCTCCGACCAAGCTCAAAAGCTGAGGGTCGCTTGTGACGATGTCGATGGGTGCATATTGTGTGCCCAGCCAGCCTTCGTAGCCGTGTCCCTTTCCAGAAGTAAGGTAAGCGTTCTTCTCAAGCTTGACAAAGTACTTGCGCATGGCATCTGGCGACCAAGAAGCGTCGCCCGTAAGGCTTGCAATGTACTCAAAGTCGGACTGATGAGGATAGACAGCGATGAGGGCATTGTGCGCCGTGCAACCACCCAGAGTACCGGTCCTGGGGTAGAGTGTGCCCTTCTGTGTAGAGCCTGCAGGGGGCGAAAGTCCAGTGTATTCGCCACCATCGGGTGTTGTGTATGAAGTCTTGAAGTCACGAGCTTGCCTTTCCTCATCAGCATAGTGCTTGACAAAGAAGTTCCAGGCCAAGTTAGGATCCTCAGAGACCTTTGCGTTGAATGAAGGAACGGTATAATTGAGGTTGGCACTCTGATCATCACCAGCTTCGATAAGGAGCGTCTTGTGGCCGGCAAGGGCAAGACGAGCGGCAAGGGGACCACCACCTGAGCTCAATATTAGCGTGCCATACCAAACACTTTTTGCTGGATGCTCTCACCAGCACCACTTCCGACGACGACATATTCGTATCCGGTAAGCTCAACAGCCTTTGCGAGCGAGGCGAAAGCCGCCACCTTGACGAACTGACGGAACAGCATAGCGATTATTAGAAGTAGTGTAGAGAGGGTCTATAGTTGTCAGCTTATGCGTCGATGAAACACTGTTGTAGAGGACATACAAATGAGTGAACACCTGCTCAATCAAAGGATGGCTGTTTCCTTTGCTCTTATACTATCCTTACTTAGCAATTCACTGCCCCTGCGCATACCGCATTACTCTAGCTTGTAGTTCCCTGCACCTGTTCACCCTGCTTGATCAATAGTGCAGTGTAGTTACTCGCCTTGCAAAGCTTGCGGTACTGGTTCCTGTTTGGTATAGTCAAGCCGAAGAGAACAGCTATACCCGTGCTAACGATCGACACGGCACCTTGTGGGTTTACTCCGCTATCCAGGATGTCCTTGGAGAAGTAATGTCCGAGGTTGAATGCCTGGGCGTACGATGTCCCTTTTTCAGATGTTTCACAAAAGCATTATGCATTTCATCCTCTCATTCGATGAGTTTTAATAGAGATATTGATGAAGGACTAAGCAAGAGTCTCATGATGTAGATGCTTGCGACCTTAACACTGAATCTTAGATTGCATGTCGCATAAGATCCATAAGTTGGCGCGCACGTTCCTTTATGCGTAAAATAGCCGTTCCCCAATTTCGATCCGTCCCCGCGGGTAGTTGGAGGCTAGGAGGAGGTCGTACCCTCATCGAGACTGGTGACTCGGTATTATTGCAGTGTTTGTAGACCTCGACCGTCGTCTTCATTTCAAAATCTTGAAGCTTCTGTTCCAACCCATAACGTCTGGGGAACGCGGTTCAACGTGCAACGGTCCCCGGTGGCGCCGCAGCGGTTCAACGCTGCTTGCTAGAAGGTGACTAAGACAGAAGAGGTAATGGTGCTCGGACTTTAAGGATTGCGGTGGTGCCGTTATTTGCTCCTTATATTTGCTTGTCCACAACGCGCAGATGATCTACACTGTCACTTGGTTCTCTTACCCCTTTTGAAGGCTTGAACATAACAAATGTGAAAATCGAGCCTAGCCATCGTGCAACTTTCTGGCCGGCTCAAACTCACGACTCAGGCGGATCGGCAACTTCTTGACATGCCGGTAATGGAGTTGTATTGGGAGTAGCGGCATGAAAGAGTATACACGCGGCCTTCTCGGCGTTTGCCGCTTGAGATTATATTTGGATATGAGGATTGTATCAACCAACTGAGAATAGCATTTAAGATGCTAATTGAAAGAGTTAAGAGCGTACTGAGCAAAGATCCCCCATCACTGTGAGCTTTTTGGGTCAGAATTTGGATGGCAGGTGGGTTAGGATACAGCTGTCCGGTGCTGCCGATACACAGCGGCGCTAACGGGTGACGTCTTCCACGGACGAAATCCACTCGATAGTGCTGACGCATTGATCTTGAATGTATAGGACGACAATGGCAATTACATTTCGAACTCTTGAGAGAATATCTGTATTTCCAAATCTCCACTTCGGTGGGTACGCCTGAAAGGCGATTAGGACCCACTTTATGTCAAAAACGCTAGCCGTGATATTTGCGCTCACGTAGCTGCCATTGTTATACAACATGAACGTGAGCGTACATGTAATGCATGTCAGAAGAGTTGTGCGCACCCAACCTACTGGGTGATTACAAGTTAGCCGGGTAGGCGGATATAACAGCAATTCTAAACTGTTGGATCGAAATGTGATACCACTTTCAGTTTCAGCATTGATTGGCGTGAAATCTTTTTAGCATAAACCGCGGTTTTGGATGTATGATCAACAGCTCGTCAATATGCCTTGATTTTGACGCCCTGGTGTCTCTCTCGTTGCCATACTTAGAACTCAGGCCTCAATTTTGGCGAAAGAGAATACTTTCCAATTCAATACAACCGATTGCTTCGTGAGGCTCGCTTGTAAAGCTGTCGTTTTCATTCAAAAACAATAAAACTCCCAAAGGTCCCGCAATCCTATGTACGTGATGATTTCGAGACAGTGGAGTTTGAACAGTATCTTTTACGTCGGCCATGCCTAGCATGCCGCTCAGACTTTGTGTCATATGGGCCTACTATTTCAGCACCCACGAATTATGGTATCAGTAGAGGAGAAGACACAGGTAAGAAAGCAAGCTAAGCTTGACAGCCCTGTCTCGAACTGCAAGTGCCAGAGGGTCCCACTCATCTAGCCCGCCTCGAACTTGAGTCCCTCCAGATCATGCTAGAGCCATTTATGCCGTCCTACCGCTATTATAGCAACCCGGCAAGGACGTTGGTAATTTAAAATCGAAGTCCGAAAAAGCATCAGCCTTACATCCAAGATTGGTGCCGCCAAATATGTGGCCTCTGAGACAAGCAAAAGAAGGTTTTATATGCTGCCAATGGCATCGTTGGGGGTATGGGACTCAATACGTGGCAAGGACTAAGCGGGTAAGAAGAAGTGAGAGGGTCAAAGAAAGGGACGCGCAATGCATGCTTGTGGAAGCATGCATTTGACCAAGCTTCGATAGGCGATCTTCGAAATCAGAGTCGATCGCTGAATCCTCGAAAGGTGGGATAAATTCATAATTCCCACAAATCGGCTAATACTTGACTCATTCTGCGTGCTCAGATACGGATGTATTATGAAGTTTGTAAAGTTACAAAGACGGCTGATCTACATTAAAAAGCTCATTATGTGGCACGAACTCCCTAGCCCCAATCGTTGTATCATCAAGTCGAGCTCAGTGTACTATCCGTGGTTTACTCTCCACTCAAATTTATGTGATATGTATCTCTACACACTTGCAAGTAAGGAGAGACACAGCGCACAAAAGTAGCCAAAGATAAGTCCAAAATGGCCGCCACTGGCCACTACCTTGGCTTCATGCGCTCATTTGTCTAAACACGTCTGGATAAATCCTAAACAAAGTCACCCCACAACACCCTTTGTTGGGAATGCTGTATCATGAAAATCAATGAGACTGTAAGTCTCCTAGCCCAATTCTAATGTCACTCTATACCATCTGTCACCAAGCACTTCCATAAGACACTGCCGCTGAGATTCGTATTTGACTGGTGGATGATTGGACGTTGAGCATTTGGCGGCAAAGTGCCTACTGTTGTAACTGCTAGGGTATGCAAGGCCAGAATGTGCAAGAATGGGTTTTATTGATCCATGCTATTCTGTACATATCTGTCAGATGTGATTGCGAACGAATTGAGGCGAAACTCATGGGATAAAGGAGATTGTAACAAACACGATGTCTGAAACATCAGCACCCTTAAGGGCGTGTCAGCGCCTTGGGTAATGGGCGGACAGTTCATAGTTAGATAGCATAGCAGTCGACACAACATAGCCCTTGGAGGGTATATGCGTGGGTCGCTAGTGTTCAAGCAAACATGCGTACTCACGCTACTAGCGATGAAGCCAAAGAGAAGGACGTAGATCCGCTACATCTCAGTATGGACTTACTGAGAAAACATGTAAAGACATCGAGTAGCTTGTAGAAGCACGAGGCCCAGTGTCACATTATAAATGTATATCTCATTGTAGTAATTCGCAAGAAGATCGGGGAAGGCTATCGTTGCATTCAGGCCAATTGTCATAGCGGCTAGACTGCTGAACATGGCCTGGTGATGCCGGAACATTGAAATTGGTTGTGACGGGGTATACGATAGTTGGTACTGTCAGTATGGCGAATAGGTAGTACTAATTGTTTCTGTTCTGACAGTACTTCAATATCCACGTGCACTAGCACCACGATGCATTCATGTTGGTGATGAGAGATTGCAAGTGACAGCCAAGGTGACCCATTAAACCACTCGTTGCTGGAACTCTATCATTCATGAGCTGAAGTGGTACTCAATGACCAGATGGACCCTCGCCGACGGCATTTATGCCAATTGATAGATCTTCTCTGATCCGTGAGATCGCACTCTCTTCTGCATCGTCGATGACGTCATCATCGCTTTTCCCACTACTATCGCCCTCCTCAGCTCCAGTAACGGTGCCAGAGTTATCGCCCTGATCCTCATTTTCCGATTCATCGGTCGAGTCACCATCATCCATTTTGTTTTCACGTGGATCACGACCAAGTTCAGGCTTCTTTTTGCGCTCAAAGTCCTGAGCGTGCGCATCGCGGAAGATATCGCCGACATGAGTAAACGCACGCTGTAGAGGTGAGGGTCTGGATCCATCTTCGGCCTGTGGGAAGCCGCGGCGTAGTCGTGCGGAGGAGCGAGGCTGTTCAAGATCTGCACCCGTTGCAGATGTCGTGGGTGCGAGACCGCTCTCTGCTGGTGTAGTCTTGCACTTGCGGGGTGGTTGCTCTTCGTCAACTCTATCGCCTCGCTGGTCCATGGTAGGAGACTGGGTTTCTGAGCTAGATGGTAACTCGTACGGTAGAGGGACGTCTCGACTTGCTCGGAAGCGGCCAACGTTCGTGCAATGTTCGTTCTCAACACGAAAGACTGACCATATTCCTCTTCTGAAGATCTCGCCAAGTGCAGCAATGAATGAAGTCTTGGCAGAATGCTGGAGCTGCAGCGGTGTTATGGTATATAATACCCAATTGAAACGCAGAATAGGGTCTATGACCATCGCCGTGTAGTACCACCATACTTTCTTGTAGCCAAGCTCTTTACGAAGGAGCGGGTGCTTTGCACGGGGATCACCAAGACTCCAATCATAGTAGATGTCCCAGAAGCTCGTATAGATGGCGTTGATGGTGGCGAAAGTGATAAAAGCCGCTCTGTTTTGCCCGGTCTTGTTAATGCGGTAGATGCTTAGCGTCATATAGAATATGATAGTTGCAAAGTATTTGCCACAGTTGAGGAGATGTGGAAATTTGTTGCCTGTATCCCAGTATCGACGGATGCATTGTAGGGCACGCCAAATGCCGGGTAGACATGAAAGGAAGCCCATAGTGCGTAAGTGCGACGAGTTGCATTGCGCAGGATCATCCCAGTCACGAGCATAGAGGCAAAAGAATAATGCTATATTCTAACAGGGTTAGAGAGAGCGAATTAAATACTTTCAATCATACATACACTCATACTGTATGTAAGCGAGCAGAACATGTCGCCCAGGTAGAAATCCCGCCACTCGACAGGATAAATGCCAGCGAGGAGTAGGCGCCACTGGTCAAGGCTTAGTAGGTTTAACTCAAACTGCAAAACAACATACCAGAGAGTACAGTAGCCACATTCGACTTCGGTAGTAGAAGATTTTGACAGGATTGAAAAGGATCAAGACCGAGAAGCCGATCAAGATGACCGGCCAGTACAGGTACAGCGCTTCACCGCCAACACGATGAAAATTGAGTTGCATAGCCAGGCCCAGGAGGAAAAAGTACCAACATGGTAACTACAGGACGTTAGTGGGTAGCTCGAATTTAAGAACAGCTATGCATACCTCAGCGAGCTGCCTCCAATCAAGGAAGTGGCGGGTATCGTATTCAAAGATGAAGACGAAGTTGATCTTTGAATTGTGCCATACACGGCATGCAAGAGAAAAGAGCAGGACAAGGAGGTTGACAAGGAAGAAACCGGCATAGATCTACATCGATTAGCCGTCTACGTCTCACAGTCAGATTCATATCTCACCTGCAGGAGGTAGCTAGTGTTGACAGATAGCGTAGGGTCGTCGGGATGATATGTGTCAGTTATACCAATAGCCTTGATGAGTCCTTGGATGCTTAAACTGGCACCGGCAGATAGAAGAAGTCCATTGCGGAACGTGTTATCGGTGTAGTCGCCTGCTCGGGCGACCTTTATGCGAAGTTTGCCGACAGCGACTTTGTGATTGCCTCGTTCGAAGTACCTGGCGTAGAGGTCTTCCACAGCTCGGATGTGGCCTTCAATGACGTCGCTGTTTACAAACCATGCTTTGTTAACTTTTTCGTTCATATAGCGCATCGATGGCCGCGCATGTACTGTCTTGTCATATTTCTTGTTGATCTTACGGAACGCTGTACGATTCAGAAGCGCATATGATTTCAGCAGTTCCAGCCCTCGATAGAATTCCTGGAGAGCTATTTTTAATTTTCTCTTTGCCGTCTGGTAAGGGACGTCTGGAAGCTCTGGTCGCCTCGCGAAATCACGACGGTCATCATTGAAGACAGAAGGCTTAAGCACAGAGGGAGTTGCGAGTGCCGTCATAGCCCTTGTACTGTTGCCGTACTTCCCTGCGTTCACCGCCTCAAGCGCAGCGTCAATTGGATTCAACCAGGAGTTACTTAATTGATGCCCCTTCAGCTTGTAATCCTGCGCATTCTCATTGCTGGAACTGTAAGCCTGGTTATTCCCTTGCATCCTAAGAACACCGCGATTCTTAGTCGGTTTGTGCTTCATCTTTGCGGTCTGACGCTGTATCAGCTCGTCTAGCCGCCGGTCTCTCATGATATGCAGCTGATCGCGCAGAACGCTTAGTCGATTAGTGGACTCGTCCTCTTTTTCTTTGTAGAATTGTTCGACCTTTTCCAGCTCCTGATCCAGAAACTGGAAAAATTCAGCCTGACGGAAGTCGAACTCGCGGTAGGCTTCAAGTGGAACATCTCCCGGGCTGGGTTCCGGGTCTGGATTCCCCATGGACATAACGCGCTTTACAAATGGTCGAGGGTGAGGCTCCACGCCAGATCCTGGACCAGGCATCGAGTTCATGCGTTTTGGGCTGAAGACGCTTTTGTATCGCGCTGGCAACGATGAGTACTTTCTGCGTGGTGATCTCGTTTTTCCCACCTCGAACGCATTGCCATTGTTGGGAGAAGGCAGCTTGACTGTTTTGTGCTTCGATAGAGAGACCGCAGCTGGGCTAATATCTGGGGATACATTTTCGAGATCTAACGCTGCCCCCGGTAATTCCAGTGAGGGCGGTGGCCGTCCTCTCTCTGAGCTTGTACCCTTCACATATGGGGGACTTCCCACTATACTGCCATAACTTGTCCCCAGACCCTCGTATCCGTTCTCGCCCGTCGTCAAGGGCGCTTCCTCTGGTGTGCGCGCGAGTCGAGACGGGTATGTGCGGTTGCGAGTAGCATTTGGTCCAATCTGGAGGCCCGAATGGCTGTCATTGACGGGGGCTGGCACATCAGCCGGGTCGTTGGTCTCTCGCCCTAGATTATCACGGTTCAGGAAAGAATATTTAGGGGCGACGTCTGAAGGACCAGTTGGAATATTCGTACCCCATCGGCGGAGTCGTGGCGTCTGATTTACGTTTCGAAGGGCGCGGTCAATGGCCTTGAGTTTCTTTTTCCCAAGCTACTCCAACAGTCAGCGAGCGCACCCAATACGTAGGCCAAGCCATTGTCCTAATTGCACACCTTGTAGTCTAGGTATTTCAGTCGCCATTCGGGCACGAGATCGCGCTCAATCTCCCTAGTCCTTTTAGTGCTGTCTAGTCACAACTGTTTGGTAGAGCGGTTTACTTCGCAAACTTCATGTTGGTGCTCTGGACGCGTCAAACCACAGTCAGAAGCAATGACACACAACATTCAAACTTCAGCAGATACATGAAGACTTAAAAGTTTTGTCAAGCTGTGGTTCATGTCCTCTAAAGAAGTGTGCAGAACGACTTTGGTGCCACGCTCCAAAGGCAGGGTCTGCATATCCATGAACAGATAGTGACGAGTTGGTTACACTAATCCCCATCAGTGAGGCTTGGCCGATATGCGCTGGCTGGCACGAGCTCAACCCAATATGAACATTACATTTCTCACCGCAACACCGTCTTCCATCGAAGTATCGCGCGACTTATGTTCCAGGATTTGCAAGGGTCGTGAGGCGTATATAAGTGGCAGGAATTGGAAGTGAGCATCTGAACTATCGTCACAGTAATGAGACAGGGTTCATTTGTTTTTTATTTGGTATCGTTGTATCGTCTACGTTCCATGCGCAATGCATAATAATTACCAGCCACGGCGCTCAAACCGCTCGGGGCGTCCGTACTGGTTGGGGTTGTACTCATCAGCACCGTGGTTGTCGATGTACTGTTCGTCATACATGCGCTCAGCGTGTTCCCTAGCCTGACGCTTGGCCTTCTCCCTGTCAAACCAGTCTTCGCCCTTGGTCTCGGCAAGCTTGTCGACCTCAGCGGCAGCGAAGCCAGCAGCAAGTTCCTTAGCAAAAGCGTGAGAGACGGGCTTGCCTATTGTGCCTGTCAGTGAGCATGCTCAGTGAGAGGGTGTTCAGCGCTGACAGACCCTCCTTACGCTGGTGGTCCTCAAAGGCCTTGAAGCCCACAAAGGCAGCACCTCCAGCTACGAGCTCATGGCTGAAACTAGATTTGTTTTCCTCAAAATTGTCGTTGTTGTACACCTGCTCGTAGCTTTCCTCGCCGTGGTCTTCCATAGCAATGTTAATATTATCTTTGAAGGGATGAGGACAAGACAACCATACCCCAAAAACCCATTATGAGTTGGCAATTGGTTCAGTGGCCGCTGTCTTTCTTTAAGGGATGACGATATATGAGAGAAATGCAAAGTACTTTTGAGAGTAGAGTGTATGTCAGTGGCAGACAGGACGATGGTGTCTTTAAGTAGTACCGTATCTTATAGTCTATCACCTTCGAACGGAATCTCAGCTGCCATCTTTCGTCATCTGAGGTCGGGTTTAGCAGCAAAGCCAATGGATCCGAACACGCCCCTCTCTTCTCGAATTGCCTCAGCCATACAGGGTCCATAAGTGGCTCAAGTTGTGGCCTCTCCTGCGACTTGCATGCCCCTATGATGCAGCACGAAGTGATATGATGTCGCCATTGGGCCATCCTTTGGGCAGCTCGTCGGCTCAGACGGATGCAAGCATCAAAAGTGCGTCGATGGGGTCTAGGCGCATGCGTAATAGCTCTATAGCCCGGATTCTGCACACACACTAAACTAGCCAAGCTTGCTTGGTAAAGCTTCGCCCTCAGTATTGTCAGCCTCTTCAGGTCTTATAAAGAGATATGTGGCAGCTAAAAGTTATGGTAGCGAATACTATTATAGAGTTTTTGTGATATTGCATCTTTGAATCTCATTTTGGCGCTTGATATTTATGCAGAGAGATGTCAACATTGCTGGTTACAAGCTTTCTGAAATGCTTAGTCGAATGATCTCCCGCATACATCCTGGACACCTCAGCCCCACAATCTGCGTCAGCCATTCTCCGGCATGCTTGCAACAACGCACAACGCGCCGCACCAGCCATGCCAGGGCGACTGCCCACGAAGGCTGACTTCCCCTCCTCGGCGAATCTGAGCATCACGCCAGGTATGTCGCAACCCGCAAAATCAAGGCGGATGCAAAATCTGTCGTAACAGCAGCATAGCAAGATCACTGACGTAGCTGACGAAGCATAGCACCGTCCGCTCAGCAGCCCATCAATGTTCTCATACTCTTACACGGCCTCGGCGATACAAATACTTCCTTCACACGACTAGGGCAACAACTCAATTTACCTGAGACAGTATGCATCGCCGTGCAAGCGCCGGCTCCGCTGCCATTCGACCTTGGTGGCTTCCATTGGGGCGACGACATGATTTTCGACCAAAACACGGGTGAAATGGATATGGACACGGGTTTCAATACTTCGACAAAACTAGTACTTGACAAAGTCGTCCGCGAAGGTCTTGTGGGCAAGTGTGGTTACAAGCTCCGCGAGATCATCATCTTTGGATTTGGGCAGGGAGGCATGGTAGGGTTGCAGGCTGCTGTAGAGCTTAAGGGCGAGGAGCTCGGTGGCGTTATAAGTATAGGTGGCAGGCTCTCGTCTACACTGTCATTGAAGGAGAAGAAGAGCAGAACCCCAGTCCTGATCTGCCGAGCATCGAAAGCATCTGCGATCAAAGAGGGTGCTGTTTCGAAGCTGAAAGACGCATTCGAATTCGTCGAGATCAAGGAGTGGAAGAAAAACGGCGATAGTATGCCAAGCAATCGGGAGGAAATGATGCCTATTATGCAGTTTTTTGCCCGTAGGCTAAGGAGCACGAAGGGTGTACCTGCTGGGAGCATTGAGCTCAACTGAGTTTAACTATTGCAAAGCTCGAAACACTGCTGCCTAGCAGACACCTGTCAACTGTCGAACGAACCTTGCTACATAATGGCGCAGCGTGTACTCTTGCCCATTTCCAAAAGTTGTTGAATCTGAAACGCAGTGTGAAAGGAATCAAAGCCGATGCCAGAATAAGACGTAGAATTGGCCTGATCGTGCTATTTTGTTACGAGATGCTCTCTATACAGACTGTTTTGGCGCGGAGGCTACTCTCAGAGTAGTACTCTGGGACCTAAGTGTGCACGTGCCAAAGTGACATAGCTTACGTCATCGTTTGAGGCTGTCTTCTGATATCTGCGACCACCAAGCTTTTAATACGAATTTGAATCATTTCAAAATGGCTACACCAAGGAATTCGTTGCGTTGCTTTCTCACGCACGCTAAGAATGTTCTTCGCTCCGCCATCAACTCGAACCAAAAGGTCACTTTGGTCATTGGCAATGAGTCCGCTGGTCAGCACCGTACATCCATAGCGAAGGTGACTGGAACTGACTGGAAGTAGACCTCGACTCGATGGCCTGCCAGATTCTCTATGCATATGTTCGCTCGATGGCGCCGCCTAAAAACGCTTTCACTCCTCTCTACATCCCCGTGACTAATATGCCAGCTTCTGGTATTAACATGAGGCCTGAGTTCCTGGCAGTATTCAAGCATGCAAATATCGAGCCGACGCATCTCATAACACTTGATGATCTTCCGGCCCTGTCGGAGATACAGGCTAAGCTAAAGCCTGAAAACACAAAGTGGATTTTAGTAGACCACAACGCACTTCAAGGCCAACTTGGCAAAATCTACTCAACACGTGTACAGGGTGTCATCGACCACCATGACGACGAGGGAAAGGTACCGAAAAATACAGGCGATGAGCCTCGAATTATCGAAAAGAGCGGCAGCTGCACAAGCCTGATCACAAATTATGTCCGACCCACATGGGATACGTTGTCAGGCAGCGCCCTATCTTCAGGCGCTGCCCACGCCCAAGGTGACAGTATGTCGGACGACGCCTCTGTTGTCAAACAATGGGATGCAAGTGTCGCTCAGTTAGGCCTGGCAAGCATTCTTATCGACACGTCAAATCTTGAGGACGACACCAAGACAACTGATCACGACCGCAAAGCTGTCAAATATCTTGAGGCCAAGGTGATGCTCTGTCCACAATTGGCAACCACATTCGATCGCACATCGTTCTACAAAGCTATTGATGCGGCGAAGAAGGATATCGAGTCTCTGAGATTGCAAGACATATTGCAAAAAGATTACAAGGAGTGGGACCAAGATGACGGGCAGAAGCTCGGCATCAGTTCAGTTGTCAAGTCCATCAAGTTTCTACAAACCAAGGCTGGGAAAGAGACAGGTTCGCAATTCGACAAGGCTTTTCTGGACTCTCTACACTCATTTGCAAAGGCCCGCGACCTCGACTTGTACAGTATTATGACGACCTCGACCTCCCCAAGTGGAGACTTTCAACGCGAGCTCCTTCTTTGGGCTTTCAACCATAAGGCTGTATCTTGGGCAAAGGCGTTTGCGGAAAAGTCTCGGGAGGAGTTGGGCCTCGAAGACTGGGATGGGCCGGAGAACGTGGCAAGTGGCGGAGACAACGGGCAGTGGAGAAGGGTATGGTGGCAGCGACAAGTGCAACACAGTCGGAAACGTGTTGCGCCGTTGCTAAGGCAAACAGCGGCTTGACTCTACACTGCCACAGGCAGCAAAAGCAAGCTGTAGTGTTGGGTATGTGTAGTGGAGTTGGGTCGGTAACAACGACTGTCTCAAGACGCCGTGTGTTGTGCGACACCAACGTGCGCCCAAGGATCATCGCAGAATCAGCGTCCAGAACGCTAGACTGGCGGTGTCGTTTCACATGGACGACGCGCAAGTAGGAGGTTAGACATCCTGGTCGCAACCTGTCTTAGAACAGGAGATATGATAGTGTGTATACAACGCATGAAGATAATTCTCCTTGAATACCGACACTGCAGGTGTGAGATTGAGCGACGACGTGATGACTGCTCGTACTGAGTGAAGCTTTGTGTTTCGACTGGTCCGATGAAACAGAACAGAACAGAACAACATGTCCTGCAGCGTCCTGCAGTTCCAACTGCGACCCTGAGAGCAGTTCGCCCACTCTTTTGCATTTGAATACGCAATTCTATGCCAGCCAATCCCAGTCAGGCTATACTGGCGCTCAAACGACTGCAAGACACTCACCGCCAATAGCAGAGGGACTGCATTTTGTGACAGCAAATATATGCATATGCGTCTGTCTTATTACGAGCTGCCAACACATCAAGCGCAAGTCGCAGTGCGCAGTGACACCCTGGTTGCCCCAAACAGACTAAGGCCGTCCTGCAATGCAGCAGCTCACCCACACGATTGCCGTCACGTCACGAAGTCGAGAGTTGACCTGCAGATAGTAGACTGGGGTGTGCACCTGGCATAGCGTGACTGAGGGCAAGGCTGCATGCTATGGAGGAGGGCGGTGGTGGTGGTAGCGGTGGTAGTAGTGGTGGTGGTAGTGGTGGTGTGGTGGGTGGTGTGGTGGGTGGTGTGGTGGGTGGTGCTGGTAGGGCACTAGAGGGGCACTTGATGTTCGTCCATGGCGGGCTGCACAGACGGCCGGCGGGAGCGAGACGGGAGCGCGCCAGAAAAAGAACATCGAAACACGCGAGGCCGCCGATGAAACCAGACAGATGTGCTGTCGATGAGCCTGAGCGCTTCCTAGTGTTTTCGACAGTGATCTTAGCAAACAGTCCATTGTTCTTACAGCGATCAGCCTGTGCCACTGGCTGACGCATTTGAGCGAGCTGCAGCGTGATGCATGGCAGAGATGCTGTGGCCCCGCGATACTGCATCCTGATTCGCCTGGATGCTCCCCAGGATATGTGCTGGTCCTGCAAGGTATGGCCGCTGAACAACGGTCGCTCAGCAGCTAACAGTATTGCTGAAAGCGCTCTGGCGGTGTATTATCGCCACCAGTCTGTGTGAACGCGAACACATCTTCTACTATTACTGCCCTCTCCTCGCAGCTGCTTACCTCGCATTGCGCTCTCTGCCTCAGCGCTGTTAGGTGGTGTTGTTGTTGTTGCGCAGACTCCCTGACTCGACCCCGCCAATCACGCCCCCCGCCGCTCAGCTCGCGTACATTAACAACGACGGGGTGCTCGAAGTAGACCAGACTGACAACGCATCCCTCGACAGCCGCGTTACAGTGGAGGCGCGCCCAAAGTAGCCCCGAGTCTCCCAGCCCGCATACCTTATTTGGTAATGCAGTAGAGCATCGAATACTTCTTGGGCCGTTGTTGTATGTCAACATCAAGTAGGCCATGCTGCCTCATGGCGACCACAGCATGAATCGACACACCCCTCCTCGTATGTGAGATTGTTTCCTACCGTACATGTATGATCGCTGCTCCTCATTTGACGTTGGTCTGCCCAATAAACCTGGTGCGCATCAGTGCGCTCTGTATGATGAGCTGGCAGCGCTGGCAGCACTGGCAGCAACTGGCAGCACTGGCAGCACGGCAGTACTGGCAGCACCGGCAGCACTGGCAGCACCTGGCAGCACCGACAGCATTAGCAGCATTAGCAGCACTGGCAGCACTGGCAGCATTAGATCCAGGCACGGTAAACTGACTCTGCCCTACGGCGACTGACACGATCTCAGCCAAGTCGCCTGCCGTCCCCCATGTGTCGAGTGCGTCGAATCTATCGTCCCGCGCCCACACGCCGCAACACCCTCCCGTGCCTACAACTGCGAGCGACGAGCCATCCGTAGAGGCTCCGCCCAGGTCCTCTCCTGCCCCCAGGTCCCCCTCCCCGTCGCTGTCCCTGCGCTCCCGCAAGCACGTCCAGTCTCCCGCGACCATGAGCATGGGAAGCAGGCCGGCCGCACATGAACATTACAACCATAATGGCCTTCAGCATAGTGGCATGCAGCGACCGCAGGTCTCTTCCTCCATATCTGCCCCCGCCGGCCGCCTGCCTAGGCTGCTCCCCGCCGACCTTTCTTCGTACAGCGACGCCCTCCTCCCCACCGCCGCCATACCCACCTCTGCCACCTCTCTCGCTGAACTCGCCCACCTGATCCGTCTCCAGGGCTACCAGGAGCAGCGCAAGGCCCACTCGCGCATCCGTTTGCACCGATGGCTGGTCTCAAGCGCCCTTTCTGCACGTCTGGTACACTGTGGAGAGCTAGCATATCGCACGCTGGTTGATAATTTTCGTTCAGACGACAAGAAAAACTTCGCCTTGCTCTACAATGCGCTCAATGATGTGCGTAGCTCGTGCGATGCCACTCGGCAATACGCCCTTTTGGAGCCAGACCTGGAATTTGGAAAGGCCAAAAGCTCTGGTAAGGGCGAAAAGGCTCCCCTCTCTTTCTCTACATTCCTCAATGATGTTCCATCCAAGACTTTGGATGATCTCCTTGATTTCATTTCTGAAATCCGCACAAATCCTGATTTCCTTGCTGCACGAATCGCAAGCTTGTCTCAGCAAGAACTTGCTTCTCTTTCGTCGTTCCGTCAAGCGTTGGACCCTGTGGAGTCGGTTATTGCCATCACTGGAGCCCGCGGCAAGGTTCCTGCTGCGAGCAAACAGAATCAGAACGGTCTCAGCCCGGTGGAGCGTCTCCTGTCGTTCCAGAGACATGATCCCCTCGCGGCCCTTGTCTACACCATCTTCGCCAACTCGTCTGGACCCGACTCTGCTGAAGATTTGCGTCGTACTGATGTTTGGGCTACCACATGCGCCAAGATGATCAAAGAGGGCAAACCAGGAACGGACAGGTTCGTCAAGACGATCCTGGACGTGTGGGCGGGTATGCGAGAGTGGCCTGGAAAGGCCAATCTGGAGCTGTATTTGATGCAGGCTTTGCAGGATGGCCAGTTCCTGCTGGAGAAGGCCGAGGAACACCCTACACGACAGGGCCAACCAGCATCGCGGAGCACCAAAGACACCATCGCGGCCGACGAATTCTTTGACAAGGCTGTCAAGCGCTTGTTTGAGGTCGTCGACGATGAGCCCAGTGCTGGAGGTATCCCAGAGGGCGTTCTGGAGATTGGGAATGCTATCCTTCGCAAACTGGACGATGAGCGCGGTATTCGTATAGGAGCGCAGAGCTTTTTCGTTTCGCGCTGGCTTTTCACCACTTATTTGATGAACGCTATTATTCACCCTGAGGCATGTCTGTTCCTGGCAGGCATTTCCATCATAACGCTAACTCAGACAGACACATGGCATCATGATCCAGCACCACATCAGCGAGCACGCCCGTCAGAAGATCCTCAAAGAAATCGCAGTCCGCGCACAGAAGCATGTTTTGGACCTGACGTACAACTGGTACGAGCTTTCCTTTGGTTTCCGCCTCTCCCAGGACGCTAACTTTGGTAACAGGAAGCAACAAGTTCCTATTCTTCCTGAGATCCGTGCTCACATCGAAAGCATAATAGCAAGGTTCAAGCATACCAAGACGTATTCCAAGCCTATTCTTCTGCCGGCCAAGGCCATCACCTCCCCACGCGAGACTGTGGAAGTTCAGCCATTCATTGTACTCTGCCCGTCAGACATCATTACCCTAGTTAACACACTCTTCCCTGAGCGACGTCCATCGTCAAGCCACCTAAACAAGGATGCTGAGCGCCGAGGTGGCATAATTTCATCTGCATCATCCATATCTGGAATTTCAATGCCGTTCCGCAGTGCTTCCGTAGCTGCGACTGACGCCAGCTCTGTCCTGAGTGCGAGCGCCTCCTCCATGACCAGCGACACTACGTCCAGGGAGCCCCTGCTGGACACCGGCAATGTTGACCGCAACTTATCCCTGGAGGAAGCATATGCCGAGTCGAAGATTGCGCCTACCGAGAACTATGGCCGGCACTTGAGGATGGCATGCTCTGAGATGTCACGGATCCTGGGTGTCGACGCCACCTCTGGCTCTTGTCATCCGTGCAAGGAGCGGTGGGCAGTGTTGTACATATCTGCTGACGGCAAGCAACTAAAGCATCGTATGCGAAAAGACTCTGACGACGAAGATGAGCACGATGAGGACTCGCATGATACTGACAGCAGCGACGATGAAGGCTCAGGCGCGATCGATCTCGAGAACGACTACCACCAGTTGAAAGACGCCATAGCTAAGCTGGTCGAAGAGTACGAGATACCAAAGGAGCTGGCGCCCGATAGCGAGTCCAAGAGCTTCAGCAACCGCATGACGACTCGGAAGGGAGGAAGAGGCCGGGGTCTCGGTCGTGTCGCTAGCGAGACTTTTGGGTCGCGCAACCCTTACAATCAGCCTCAGCCTCAAACGCAGAGCCAACTCACCAACTTGATCGCAAGTCAACGCAACGTTCCCGCGCGCCACCGCTCGCCTCAACACCTGGGGAACAACAGCAATCCGCAAAACTCATCCGAAGGGCAAGGGAACAATTCGGTCCTGGTCACAATGCTTGAATCGGCCATGCTTCAATGTCAGGCTCGCTCTGACTTTGTCAACGCACTAATGTATCACAAGACCTTGGCGAGTCTCCGAAGGCTCAGCTCCCCCACGCTTGTAAAGAATGGATATGCTGCGCTGCTCAACTACTTCTCGCGTGGCCCACGTGATTCTCTAAGCAAGGCTGCGAATGCAATCGAAGAATTCGAAGCATGGTTCGTTTGGCTCAAGCAATCTCAAGAGAGATCAGACGGCATGATTGAAGAGATGATGGTAGGTTTCAAGAACCTACGAGATAAGATGTGGTACATCAGCGACGTCCGAGGATCGAAAGAGTACGATGAAGCCAAGAATGTCGCGTTGGCCCTCAAGATTATGGGCCAGCCTACGAAAACGCTCGACGGCAAGCCCTTACAGACACCACGCTCTCGTAATTACTCCAAGTCAACCTCGAACAATTTTGCATTGCGAAACGAGGCCCAGCTTGTCGACGTCATGGCTGCTTCGCAGGATTTCGGTGGACCGAACAAGTTGTCTGACGAGCAGTCTGAGATCACGTTGAAGTGGATCAATCAGTACGGGATTGAGAATTTCTGCAAAGGCGAGGAGCGTATCCACCGCTTCTGTCTCGAGATTGATAAGTGTGTCAACAAGATCGTTGCCGACAACCTGATGGAGGGACCTACTCTCTGGGCCAGTGATCTGTACAAGCGAGATCAACAGATCCTGGACAGTGGTCGCCAGAAGGGCGATCTCTTCCTCACCGGTGTTGGTACGCTCTCTGTTGCTGGTGATGAGGAGTATGAAACGCACGGGCGGCCGGGCTCACGCAACCTTGACTTTGGTCAACGTCCTAGCCATAGCAGCTTACGCTCAGTTGCCAATCGCAACGTATCGGGCCATAATTTCGATCAGAGCCCTTGGGGCACCAGCCCCATTGAGTCTCATGAGTACTTTGGCGGCTCTTCTCCACTATTGACTATTGACTCCACTACAACATTTTGGTCGCCATTTCAAACACAAGCTCAGTCGCCCACTAGTGCTGCCAGTATTCGGCCACGCACTGCATCATCGTCTAAGGGCACAGTCATGTTAAAGCAGTCGGCGAGTGTCAACGAAGAGAAGCGTCGATTCTTGCTTGATCTGAAACAGACACTTACTGGCTTGCTCTTAAGCGATCTTGGAACTATGGTCTTTGCCAATGGAAGTGAAACAGATTCTTGGTTTAGTGGTGATATCTTGGAAGACTGTATCCAGCGTAGAGACGAAGAGGAACGTAAACGCAAGAAGCAGCTGGCAAAGAAAAAGAGCATGAAGAGCCTACGAAAACAGTCCCATGTTGATCAGCGGAACGTGCCGCTTGATGCACTTGGGCGAACTGAGAGAGGCCAAGCTGCGCCGCCTATCGCGACATTTCAACACGCTGCAGGCTCTGATGCGCAGCACTCCGCAGGCGAGCATTCTTCAACATCCAGCGATGCGACCTCACGATCAACTGGAATCACCGCAGCAAAGAAAGCCGGTCTGCTTGAGTTTCCGTATAATGTCGCTTTCCGGCGCCTGCTCAGCAAGTTCGCGACACATCCCAATCCTTACTCAAAGTTGCATGCTCTTTACGAGTTGGAGCTTCTAATCATCGCCTCTCTCTCCTCTCGATCCGGACGCTCTTACGCCAGCCGCCGCGATACACTCCCCACAGTCCCACATTCACCCCCTCTGGGTGCTGTCCCCGAGTTCAGCTCGCGCGAACCTGCAACTCAGCACTCCCGAGCCCATAACCTTGAAGAGACAATCGCCAACTGCGAAGAGCGTCGATCCCAGACTATGACCGCTGATCGTGGGCTTAACGCCTCCCCACTGCCTCACCGGAACTCCACTCGCTCCCCTGTCGGCCCTCCCAGCACCGATATGATCGTCGAAGTTATCCAAGGCCTTCTGCGCGACGCAGACATCCGCCCAAAGTCTCTCTTTCGTGACCTACAATACATCGCCTCATTTGTACCCGCGCAAATGCTCGACAAAACAGAACGCGGAAAAGCATTCTGGGATGTCGGGCTTGCAGCACTAGGTTTGAAGCAAGACGTCTGTCGGATCATGGTGGAGCTTGTAGACGAAGTCATCAATGCCTCCAATTCCAATCGCTCAGCCGCCGTCCAGCAACAAAACAACACTTTTGAAAAGAACAATGGCGCCCCGGGTTCCACCACGCCAATACCAGAACCTGCCAGCAGATACAACATGGAAGACGCAGCGCGCATGCTTCTCATCACTGCCAAAGAAGGTGATGCCGTTGCTGAACGTGAGCTGGCCATCTTCTACCTCACAAGTCCAGAGTTGCTACACAGGACTGTCCTGCCACTTACCAAACCGAGTGAGGTGTTCAAGACGGAGCTGTTGAACAGAGAGAGGAAGGCAAGTCAGGACCCGGCGAGGAGCGATCCTATGACGATGTGTGTCGCACAGCATTGGATGGAGCAGAGTATGAAGGGTGGGGATGTGCTGGCAGCCAAGTATTTGCGCCAACGTTCCGAGTTGGAGAGTATCCCGAGCCGCGCATGAGTGTCGTTTGTTTTTATACCCCGTTTTTATTATTGAGTTGTGCGTGCGTATTGCCAATTGCATGCATAGCGAGGAGTTTCCACTGTTTCTTTTTCAAGGCGTTTTGGTTGCAAGAGCATGATTCCCCCTTAAGCCTCTCTTGTTAGGTTGTAATGTTAGTGCGGTCGTCGGTGTGGCATTGGTATGGTTCAGTGGAGGATGTGTGAAAGACATTGGGTTAGAGAAGCTTGCATGGAAGGAGCATGAGTTGTGAATATGAATGGGGCTCGGCTGGTAACGAATCTCTTGATACATGTACGGGCTAGTATTTGATTTGAAGCTTATGAACATTCACGAGATACCACTTAGGGTAGATTTATGCATTATATGATATTCACGCACATGATGCCTAGCTACAATAAGTCCATCACTTGCGGTGTGCGAATTGACATTGTAACGTCGATTGCACATCCACTCGTTTTGGCCATTACAGACAAAAAGACTTCACCCTGACAATGAACTTGTCTATAGTTTTCAGCCTTCCACACAGACCCAAACAGCAATCTCACCGCCAGCATGACACTAAGTGAAACTTGGATCCATATGGTTAAGCACAATGCTACAATGGGCATCACCACAAGCCACTTTCACAGCTTATGGTCGGTCTCATACATCGTGTGGACGAAGATTCCTTTCAAAATGAGATTTCAGGACAGTGTGTTCACTTTTTCTCACGTTGGCCATCGGTGCGCCTTTATTGGAGCGGCTACGAGTGAAAAAGAGAGGTGCTGACAGTTGAAGACCGATCGAGGAGGTCACAACGCGGCGGTCCAATCGTGTATCCAGAATGCGGGTCATGTGTACATTCCCTTACTTACCAGAGTGGTAGACCATCATCGTGACCACGTGTTAGGTGACTCTAGCAGTCAATACGAGTTTCTTCGAACATGAACTCGTAAGCAGGGGTTACTGCTTGTGCGGCATTATCGCCTGCGATATCCAGCAGGATATGGATACAGTCGATGCCATTCTGATCCTATACAGGTATGGAAATCGTCTGTCGCTAGGCCGGTCAAGGTAGTCCTGAAGACTGTATCCGAGACTGGCACCATGTTTAAGATGCGACTAGGACTTCATCTAGGAGTCGATAGTTTCCGTAGGTATATATTTAAGAAATAAAATGTCTGTTCGTGATATCCCAGTTCCTTCTTCCAGTCGCCACTATCCTGGTGTCCGTCCCCCCTTTGTTACGACCAAGTCACTGACCGGTGTGCTGGATAAGAATTCATGGAAGAGAAGTATGTATATGTTCAAGGCGATCACCCAATGAGACTAGACGGTAATAAGGGGCTTCCTGGATAAATTTGGTTTTGAATGATCCGCACCAGGGACTTGCAGCCTGCACATTCGTACGATCTTGGCTACACCAGACTTATTGCGAACCTGGTAAGGCGTTATCATATTATTGTGTTTGAGGAACCCACAAAAGACCATGGCCGACTCGAGAGCTCATACAACATCCGGAACATTACATAACCCGAACGTCGAATGTAATCACAACCACAATCACAATCATCAATATAGTTCTACACCAGAACCCGCAATCAGCCCCGGCACTACAAAAAAGTAATGAACTCCGGGAGGATCTGCAGTGATACAGGACGAAGCGAGTATTGAATAGATTCAGTTGTCACTCTCCTTCCCTTGGGTAACTATGAAACCCGTGTTCCATGCTTATTCAGACCTAGAGATGGGCATGTACCTAGCCTCCACGTGACTAGTCTTTCTGATAAGCACCAACATGACAAATAAAGAGGGGGTTAAACGATTGAACGTGCTTGTGACTGATGTATTGAAGTCAGTATGTTATCCGGATTAGTTCTGTATTGCTGTCAATCTGTATGGCATAGCTTCATCAAGTTAGCAGCTCGTGACCTTGTGCGTCATTGTGTCATAAGGGTAAGCTGCGAACCCTGGGTAGCTGACTCCAGATACAGATGTTCAAACTACGCAGAAAACTGCAAAGTTGAACGATAGACCAAGCGTTATAATGTGTCCATGGCTCTGCATATCTGTGATATATACTAAGATGATCATATTTAGAAAAAAAGGTAAAACAATGAAATGGGCGAGGGTGTCAGATGCGGTAGTTGTGGCTTGGTTAGCGTAAAGCGCGTCAGTAACGGAAAGCGGTGCCGAGCTCTCGCGACGCAAACAACCATCTAACATTCACCTCCAAAAAGAAGAGGTACTCTCGGTTTGTCGCTCCCTAGCAGCTATGTTCAAAACATAACGAGAAATATTCAGTGCGTGCGACGCACCTAACATGGAGCACATACAGATCGCTGCGCTCCGGCCGAACCTGGACTCACTTGAATCGAAGCAGATTAAAGCCGTGGTCACGCTCATATGGCCTTATTCATCCTCACAGCGCCAATTTGCACTGTTGCTTGCCGAACCTGAATTTCGACTACGGCGCAAAAAAGGTCAAGTTCGCGTTCGCTTCTCGTCGACAAGCGCCAGGGCTCTTGCGACAACGGGGGTGGGAATTGGCGATGAGGTTGTGCTGAGCTTGCATGGCGCTCAATTCGTGCAGGATGGCACAGTCAGCACGCCTGGCAAGATTCTGGACTGGGAATTGGTATACACACAAACGGTCGCTCTCTCAGTGCGTCGCAATGGTGCTGAGATTGCAAACCTCGAACTAATAGATGCTGCGCCAACTCCAGCACCACGATCGCCGACACGCAACAAGCCAGCCACACCTGGTCCAATATCCCAGTGGTCTTCTCCAGCATTCCTCAAGCACGCACGATTGTCAGACGGCCCAATCTTCGAGCAGCCAGCGTATGATCCTCTAGCAGACGAGAGCAATGAAGGGCACGACAAGAAGCGAAGGCGCAAATCGTACAGAGATTGGAAGACCTGGACGTTTAAAACGAGGACACAATCACCAGATAAGGAGGATGTTAGTGTTGCAGAGGATTTGGAGGTCGTCATGTCCTCGCCGAGCCGGCCACCACACCTACCACGGACGCCTATGCTTCCTACTCAGACTGAGCCCATGTCTGTTGTGATGGAACCGAGTGAGGACTCAGAATTTATGGAGGAAACTACAATAGCGGACAGTGCGGAGGGTGACACGACGGTAGACGACGGAGAGTTGCAAAAGGTGGCTGTTCCCTTGAGCGCAAACCCGAAACTACCAGGTCAAGACTCAGTGCGCAATGTCGACGATTATGGTCTCTACGTTAGACCCAACGAAGGTCCTTCCATAGATTCACAGTATGACTTTGGAGGTGATACCGAATTAAACACGGATGACGAGGGCGATATCAGACTGGAAGTTCGGCGTGACCCTACAAATGTCACGGAAGGCGCTATCGAAATAGAAAGCGACACTGTACCGATAGTTGAAGACGACGGTGGGAGCGCTACAGAGCTGGCTACTGAAGTTGAAGACGAACAAGAACGAACAGGCAATGAGGCAGCATTGAATCCTTTACATTCTGTAGCAGAAACCTCAAAGATGCCAGAGGTGGCGGATATCGATTCAGCAAGCGTCCCAGAAGAAGACAGCATCATTGAGTTTGCTAAAGCAGACCATACTGGAGAGGTCACAGCCGACACTGAAGAAACAACTATTGACGAAACGGTACCCGAGGCGGCAGAGCCATCTTCAGTCGTCAACAACACTCTCACAATCGTTATGCCCCCACCTGCTCTGTCAGTACCGCCTACTGATTTCACCGCGTCTACGGGGACAGGGGCACTGACCCCTGTTGGCAAAGAACCGTCAAGTCCAACTTTAAAAGCCGTCGATTCAGCCACTTTGCCGCTTCCTTCGCCCTTTCCTGGCGAGCAGTCTACGTCATACCTCGATTACGTGCCCGTAGACCAACCGCAAGTGCCTGTTGATGGGCCTGTTGCGGTGGAAGACGAGCAGGAGGCTGGTGGTGACGCAGACTATATTCTCGGGAATTCCTTCTTCAGCTCTATTAACTCGTCAAAAGCGGGAGGACTTCACCAAGATCATGAAACTGCCTTCACGCCAGTCCGCTTCACATTTGGTATGGATGGTGCTGGATGGTCACGCCCCCTGGAACTATCATCGTCACCACCTGGAGACGTTCAGGAGGGCGATGCTGATTATGACGAAGACACCTCTGCACCTGCTGACAATAGTGTTGTCGAGTCTAAAACCCAAACTACGAGAGATATACCAAAGCAGCCTGAGTCTATCACGAAAGTGCCTCATCCATTTCTGGCTGATGCAGTCGAAAAAGAGGCTATGGATATGCTCGGAGCATTGAGCTCGAATGCAAAATCGGTGCTTGGTGATACACAGTCGCTAGTCAAAACATCCACTGTAGGAGTATCTGATGCTGGCTCGGCATTAAAGTCGCCCAAGGCAATTTCTCTGTCCTCAGACGTTGAGTTGGATGACTCCGGAGACGAAGATGATAGGCAAAGATCCGACGACGAGACTTTACCAGAGAGCGAACACAAAGACCGAAGTATGTTAGAACATAACGAAGGGCGAAGTCCCAGCAATGAGATTATACCAGAGAGTGAGAAAGAGGACAAGGACCAAGGCACGGTAGAACATGACGAAGGGCAAAACTCCAACAATGAAACCATACTAGAGAGCGAAGAAGAGGAAGACCAAAGCATGGGGGAATACAACAAAGAGCAAATCTCTGATAAGATCATACCAAAGAGCGAAGACGAAAAACCATCAGAGCCTGGCGAACAGCAGAGTCTTGACGACGGGACTGAATCAGATGCTGATGAAGGTCAGGTTCAGAAAAAACTACCCATCAGCAGCGAAGCGCAGGAAGAGCCACACGTCACTCCTAGCATGCAGACCAGAGCAGAAGATGAGCAGGCCCGAGCTCAGGAGAACATCGTATCTTTTGAGACCCAAGCATCCCCAACTGTACCCGATGTTGTTGAGCTTGGCTCACCCTCAGCTGACAAGGGTAATGATATCAACGACAACGACAGTGAGACAGCTGTTCCAGAGCCTAAAGGGGTTGATATTGATGTTGATGTCGAGTACGATCTTATAAAGGCTGCTAGCGCTATCGACCAGCTGCATCAGAAGCCTATCGCACCTGAGTCCGCAAAAGACTCAGTTGCTGAAACCGTTTCCAGGGACTCTGGTACTTCAGTCAATACGGAAGTAGCGGAGGGGCCATTGGAAGACCCGGCTCCTTCCAGTCCGACTCATCTTATCCGCGAGCCAGCTCCCATAGTGATATCGGATACATTCGAAGAATCGCAGCCCATCACAAGTGAGCTTTCCCCGTCCACTAAAAGCCATGGTCCGCATTCAACACAAATCAATCCTGAACACTCGGATGTTAGGATAGGGTCAGTAGAGGATGGCTCCTCGTACATTGCAAGCCAGCCTGAGGCTCAAGATGCACAATATACCAAGTCTGTCGCAGAAACCATGATTGGCATACCTGAGAACGGCTACAAGCTTGGAGAAGTGCAATCCAAATCTGTGCCTGCCACAGCCCCTGCTAGAAACACCAGGTCAAAGGCCAAACAGGCTACTTTCCCATTGGGAGAGGACGCGTATATCTCTAGACTCAGTACTAGTATGCGATCGGCGAGATCCAAGGCTTCTTCTGATTCCATGAACGATGCTACCACACCATCTCCAAGGACACGCATACATGATGAAAAGCAGAAGCAGAGTACTGCTGTGTCACCGAGCCAGCTACCTCAATCTCCCAGAAGATCACCTCGCATCGCACGTTCAACGTTTTCTGCGTCTCCGAGCCCTCGCGCCACGCGCGCAAGCAAAGCCCCTGCGCAAGTATCTTCCCCTATACCTGAGGAGGCCGAGAAAGAGTTGGCAGACAAAGTGACAATGGGTGCTATCCAAGAATCGGTGGACCACCCCATACTGCCGAGTGAAGGCTATTTACGAAGTTCTCCGCCAGCACCGGTCCGCACAGGCGTTGCACCTCGCATGTCGTCTCCTGTGAGTGAGTTGCCTGTTGTGCAGCAGCCCGCCACCCAAGAAAGCAACCCCTTCGCTCTGAATGATACTCAGCAGACAGCCATGGAGCCGCCATTGTCTTTTCAAGCTGGACAAGCTGACCGAGACTTATTCGCCGCACCTGAACTTACACAAACAACATTAGCTAGCTCCAGTCTTCACTCCTTCGATGTCGCTCTTCCAGGCGTGCAAACACAGCCCGCTCCACGCTCGCCTACTCTGCAAACATCATCTCGCAGAAAACCTTTCGTTACGAACCTATCCTCATCGCCTGTTCGCGAATCCTCGGATACCATCTTTGCCGATGATGAAGATCCAACCCTTATCTCAAAACTTAATCTGCCCTCAATCGGTCTTTCAACCCCCCTAGCTTACTACACACCCCTGCGTGACCTCAAGTACTTTCTGAACCGCAGCTCGCAATTCCATTCGAGCTCGAACCCGGACACCCTTGCACTCTGCACATCACCAAGCACGATACCTAAGCAAGCCAAGAAGGGCCCACGTCATTGGACTACAACGCTTCATATCACCGATCTCTCTACCTACCCCAGCATAATAACGGTAAACGTCTTCAGGACGTATCAGAGCGCCTTACCAGTGGCCGAGACCGGCGATGTAGTCCTTCTCAGAGCCTTTGCGGTGGAGAGCAAGAAGAGAGAACCGCTTCTCAGGAGTGCGGACGAAAGTAGCTGGTGCGTGTGGCGATATGGTCAGCCGGTTTGGGGGGCGAAGAAGGGAGAGCGGGGCGAAATGAGGGCGAGAGAAGAGGTCAAAGGGCCAATAGTTGAGAGAGGAGAGGGGGAGTGGGCAGAGGTTGATAAACTCAGATCTTGGTACATGAGCAAGATCAAAGTTGAGTTGGACGAGCAACAGGAAGAGAGGAAGCATAAGCAGAGGGAGATGAGCGAAAGCAACGATGCTGTGGAGATCGAGAGCGAAAATGCTGAGGTCGAGGAGTTTGCTGGCAGTCATAAGTGAGTGAGTGAACGAAGACTCGTATATCACTATTAAATAAGCCAGAGTAAACCATAGTAGACAGAGTAAGCCATAGTAGACCAGAGAGGTTGTTGAGATCATGCATTGTGTCTCATTTTGTGATTCTATTTTTGTCCGTCTAGATCATATCGTCATAACTTTCGTGCTGATACAACAGATAACTTTTCAACCCACCATGGAATAACCATACTAGCACGTTCACACCGCAGCATTACTGACACTTTCGGTCCACCCCGTGGTAGTTCTACTCAGGCTACTCGTCACATCAACACTTAAGTCTTAGATCGAGAAAGCACTTAAGCCTTCTCGTAGATCCAGTCGAAGCCAGCCTGCTTCCACTCCTGGACCTCGCCATCCTTGAACCACAGAGCAATCTCCTTCTTGGCGTTCTCGACGCTGTCGGAGCCGTGGCACACGTTGCGGCCGACGTCGAGAGCGAAGTCACCACGGATGGTGCCAGGGGCGGAGGCAAGGGGGTTGGTGGCACCAAGAATGGAGCGGCCAGTCTTGACGGCGTCACGGCCCTCCCAGACCATAGCGCAGATGGGGCCAGAAGACATGTCTGAGTGATATTAGTGATGTGCCAGGTGAGATGAAGGGAAAAGGAGGGTGCTTTGCAAGGTGCTCTGCGGGGGCAGATGTGTATTCCTCCAAGAGGCGGATAAGAGCATTGGGTACGTACAGGCGATCAGACCGGGGAAGAAGGGCTTGCCAGCCAAGTCAGCGTAGTGCTTCTCGAGGTGCTCCTTGCCGGGAGTGACGAGCTTGATGGCAGCGAGCTTGAAGCCGCGGTTCTCGAAGCGAGAGATGATGGGGCCAACGAGGCCACGCTGTGCATTAGGTAAGTATGTTGTTACTCTATGATGAGTCGACTGCAATTGAGCCGCATGCTGTAATTGCAGTTGACTGTAGCATTGTGCGTACCTGGACGCCATCAGGCTTGATAGCAATGAAGCTATTCCCAACAGTTAGCTACACCGCACTTCAAGCGTTTACCCCTCCGAGGGCAATTGAATAGTTAAACGTACGTCTGCTCGGTAGTCATTTTTGCGGTGTGGAGTGATTCGATGTTTTTTCGAAGATAACTTCTGTCTTTGGGTCCGAGTTTCGAGAAGATGGGAGGATCGTTAATGCCTGAGGGGAAGGAAGAAGAATTAGACTCGGACATTCTGGCACTAAAATTCTCTTGGTACTATTGGTGGGGTGCTGCGTTGGCCCAGGTGTTTTGGCGGGATCTAGTGGCCTGGGCGGTGTAACCCTGGGTTGAGGGGAGGTGTTTGTGTGGTTTGAATGATTATGTAAGAACAGCTACGTTTCATCAGGACATCTGGGGTTGGAGCAGTTGACAACTTTCCCAGTCAGGGCAATATTGGATTATTGCTGAGCTACTGGAGATGATTACATTACAGCAAAGGTCCGTTCACCCGTGGACGGGCGTATTTTTGCTGTGGACGATACTGTGCAGTCTGTTCTTGCCAGCTGGTATGTAACCGAACGCTTTTGAGCTTCAATTACCCTGCATACCATATAAAAATTAGGACTTGTTCACTCAAAAGCGCTAACTTGAGGCTTCAGTTTCTGTCAAACATGAAAACTTCAGAACTTGCGACCAGTCTGGCTTTTGTAAGCGCAATCGCGCGTTCGCCGACGACGTCATTGCCTCGAGCTCCTTCGTCTCTCCCTACGCTCTCGATTCTACAACACTAAAATTTAAAGACGGCCAGCTGGATGCTACAGTACTGAAGACAGTCAAAGAAGGTGCTGGAAAAGTTCAACTACCGCTCACCATTACATTTCTCGAGTCCGGTGTCGCTCGTGTTACTTTAGATGAAGCAAAGAGACAGAAAGGTGATATCGAACTAAGGCATGACAGCAAGGCCAGGAAGGAGAGATACAATGAAGCCGGCAAGTGGGCTCTCGTTGGTGGCTTGAAGACCTCTAGCGGTGCAGCGTTGGCTGAGACCGCAGATGCTAGCTACACCAAGGTAGTCTACGGCAAAGGCGGCAAGCACCAGGCTATTATCCACCATCAACCTTTCTCAATTGAGTTCCAAAGAGATGGAGAAACGCACGTCAAGTTCAACGAGCGCGGTTTCCTGAACCTAGAGCACTGGAGGGCGAAGGTCGAGAAACCTAAGGAGGAACCTAAAGAGGGCGAGGAGAACAAGGAAGAGAAAAAGGTCGAAGAGGAGAAGGTTGAGGATGAGAGCACATGGTGGGATGAGAGCTTTGGTGGGAACACCGATACAAAGCCTCGTGGTCCCGAAGCCATCTCACTTGACATCTCGTTCCCAGGCTATGCGCATGTTTTTGGCATACCAGAGCACGCTACACGACTTTCACTGAAGACTACAAGGTAAGAAACATGTTAAAATCAAGGATGTTTATGATCTGACACTCCTGTAGGGGCGGCGAGGGCGCCTATACTGAGCCATATCGACTCTACAACGCCGACGTCTTTGAATATGAGATGGACAGTCCCATGACGCTTTATGGCGCCATTCCATTCATGCAAGCTCATCGCAAGGGCTCCACGGTCGGTGTCTTTTGGCTAAATGCGGCTGAGACATGGATCGATGTGACAAAGAAGAGGAATACTGCGAATCCACTCGCGCTCGGTGTTGAGGGTCATACTGACACTCAAACCCATTGGATGTCCGAGAGTGGTCTC
Organism: Leptosphaerulina australis; assembly: GCA_026120165.1. NCBI lineage: Eukaryota > Fungi > Ascomycota > Dothideomycetes > Pleosporales > Didymellaceae > Leptosphaerulina > Leptosphaerulina australis. Next base: position 46,094 of record JALRMI010000187.1, read on the forward strand.
TTAGATGTTTTCGTTTTCCTTGGACCTACTCCACGAGACCTCACTCGTCAGTATGGTGAGCTCACTGGCTACACTGCTATGCCCCAGTCATTTGCCATCGCCTATCACCAGTGCCGCTGGAACTATGTTACCGACGAAGATGTCAAGGACGTTGACCGCCGCTTCGACAAGTTCAACATCCCTTATGATGTCATCTGGCTCGACATCGAGTATACTCACGAAAAGGAGTATTTCACTTGGGATCCCCTGACCTTCGTTGATCCAATCTCCATGCAAGAGCAACTTGACAAGCGAGACAGAAAGCTCGTAGCTATCATCGATCCTCACATCAAGAACACTAACAACTACCCTATCATCGATGAGCTCAAGAAGAAAGACCTTGCTGTCAAGAATAAGGACGGCAACCAGTACGAAGGTTGGTGTTGGCCTGGTTCCTCCATGTGGGTCGACTGCTTCAATCCTGCTGCTATCGACTGGTGGAAGAGTCTGTTCAAATATGACAGGTTCAAGGGCTCTGCGCACAACACGTTCATTTGGAACGACATGAATGAGCCATCTGTGTTCAACGGTCCCGAAACTACCATGCCAAAAGACAACCTGCACCACGATAACTGGGAGCATCGCGATGTCCACAATATCAATGGCATGACCTTCCACAATGCTACCTATCAGGCACTGACGGAGCGTAAGAAGGGCGAACTTCGCCGTCCTTTTGTACTCACTCGTGCATTTTACTCTGGCAGTCAACGGAGCGCAGCTATGTGGACTGGTGATAATCAGGCTGACTGGCCCCATCTCGAGGCGTCTCTGCCTATGATCCTTAACCAAGGTATCTCTGGTTTCCCATTCGCAGGTGCTGATGTTGGTGGGTTTTTCGGCAACCCTAGTAAGGAGCTCCTCACCCGCTGGTACCAGGCTGGTATCTACTACCCGTTCTTCCGCGGCCACGCCCACATCGATACCCGTCGCCGCGAGCCCTACTTACCAGGGTCACCATACACTGAGATCATAACTCAGGCTCTTCGTCTCCGTTATCAACTGCTTCCCGCTTGGTATACTGCCTTCCACGAGGCGCACACGACTGGTGCACCCATCGTACGCCCCAACTTTTATATTCACCCTGACGATGAGGCTGGTTTTGCTGTTGACGATCAGCTCTACATCGGATCCACGGGTCTGCTTGCCAAGCCGGTCACTAAGGAATGTGCAGACAGTGTTTCCGTTTATCTTGCAGACGATCAGCCATACTATGACTACTTCGACTACACTATTTACAGCGGGAAAGGCCATCATAACGTTCCTGCACCTCTTGAGAAGATTCCGCTTCTTATGCAGGGCGGTCACATCGTTCCCCGCCGCGACCGCCCCCGTCGCTCTTCAGGTCTAATGAAGTACGATCCCTTTACCCTTGTTGTCGTCCTAGACAAGGATGGTAACGCAGTTGGCACACTATACCTGGATGATGGTGAGACGTTCGAGTACCAGGGCGGCGCTTTTATTCACCGCCGCTTTTCTTTCGATGGGAAGCGCAACATTCTTACCTCATCGAATCTCGACACCAGTACTGTTCGCACTGTCAGGTACGAAAAATATGCCAAATCAATGGACAAAGTTCGCGTTGAGAAGGTCATCATCGTTGGTGCGCCAAGCGCATGGAAAGACAAGGATGAGGTCATCGTCATGGAAGAGGGCTCGAAAGAGAGCAAGAGAAGGAAGCCAGTGCCTCTTGAGTACTACCCCGCGAATGGCAAGAAGGCTGCTTTTGCGATTGTGCGCGATCCTAGCGTGGGCATCGGACGGGGCTGGAAGATCGATTTCGGCAGTGCAAATGCTAGCCCGCATGACCACCATGGCCATGAACACTGAGCGATGCAGCAGGGGAAGAGGTACGATGCACTGTAGATGGACAATCACTATCAAGTGTTGAAATAGAATTTGGTAGTACCAATAAATACGAGCTCACAGAACGCCATTTATTACAGTTGTAATAGGCAATTGGCTGAGCTTAGGGTCACAAGGGCCGTGGTGCTGATGTGAAGACCACCCGACAGCGCCATTAGGGCTCGAAATAAAAAAAGGGTGGGGTTTTTGGCCAGACGTTTCAGATACAATCCTGACAATGTCCAAAGCAGAGTTAGAATCAAGTTTATCATTCAGTTTAGCGGATGTAGCTGCACCCCTGCCTGATTGGTCCGCGGGAATATAATGTTGGCAACATCCACCAGTTGTCAGAGTTTTAACATCATACCAGCCACAACGCGATAAGACGCTTTCACCTTCTTCCAGATACCATCAAGTTATGGAAGAAAGCGATCACAAACCTAACTTTGCGGTGATCGGATTAACGCACTTCAAGCCTTTTCGCTAACAACATAGACCTCGCCCAGTGTTACGACGAAACGCTTGGACAGCGATAACAACCACCTTGGGATACTTTGCAAGAATGAAAAGAGTTTATGTGACAGCCTTGCTGCTGTCCTGCGCTTTCTTCCACGATGTGTCTTGCTTTGGCACGATTAATGAGCCAGCCATCGTCGGTCAACATTGCGAACATGAGCGCATAACAAGAGCTGCATTCGCCTGCCCGCCTGAAATCAAGACGTCAGATGGGAGGTGTTTCGAGGAGCTGAGTCTGCATCAACTGTCCGGCAGATCAGACATCTATGTTGGCCAAGGCTCAAATGGAGCAGTCGGCGCTCCAGATATGCTCGATCCGGTACCAGAAGGACCAGAAGCTCATTGCGACAATGCGGATTTTCTGGACGCCCAGTTATTCAACTTGGATGAAGAATATCCTGTCACGCGCCAGGAAGCTACAAAGCAGCTTCAGATGTGCATCAATCATATGAGAGGGAGAATTGAAGAAGGAATCGATGCCGCTGACAAGATCGTTGATGATGGCGCAAGAATCATTGCGCCTGAAGTAGACATCAGCACTCTGGACTGCAGATTCTCGTTTCCAGCTTTGCAAATGCACGTTTTTGCAAGAGCCAAATGTTCAGCTATAGAAGGATTTGGGAGAGCTTTGCATGGTGTACAGGACTTCTACGCACACAGCAATTGGGCCGATGATGCAGAGCCACCATTTGGACCCAACAATCCACCAGGACTGAACCGCCTTGACTCACCTGTATTTCTGGATCTGCGCGGCGAGAATGACATCTCAGAACAGGTACCTCACAACTTATCAACAGGTTGCTTTGGGGGTCTTTTCACAGATGGGCCTGTGGGGAAGGCAGGCCACCCACTAGAACCAGGCTCGATCGACTGCACCGGACGAATTACTCATCATACCTTGAACAAGGACAACGGCTTGATTGATCAGGTCACTGGCAATGCCAGCAGTCCAGGTCCGAACACCCCACGAAGCGATTTTCCTGGCAATTTCCAGCGCGCTGTATCTGCCGCAATAAAAGACTCTCGCAGACAGTGGCGCCACTTTAGGGAGATTATTCGGCGAACGTATGGCACAGAGCGAGGCAACATCATGATCTGCGCCATAGTTCGTGATGCGCCTGCTACTGACTGCTACGGCCGTCGTGTTGCTATCTTACGAGATGTTATGAAGACGGCGAACAGGATAGCTGAGATGCAGATACCCATCCACAGATGGCTGTTGGAAGAGCTTGCAGATCAGCCTCACGACGAAGGTCCAGGAGATGGTGTGACCGAACAGAATTCAACAAAGAGCAGAGGGTCAAGTGATGACCTCTACAGACTACGTCCTGACATTCTCAACATAGACTGTGCCACCAATACCAGTCCCGATATTGGAACAGCAATGAGTGAGCTCATACATCACTCTACACCATTACCGAACAACAAAACTGCTGTTGTTGCCTTAACATGTGCGCGGAATTCCGACCTCGCAGAGCAGATTGCACACGTCTGGAACGCTGGTGATGAAGGCATCCGCATGCACTTCGGCATTCTGCCTTCTAAGGACCAATCTCTTTATGGGCCAAAACCGCGCCGCCAGAATGTCTTGACCGGCAAAATCAGAGAAGAAGACTTCATCACCGCTGTCTTACGCACTGGCGGCACCTACAGCATTCTCCATAACCGAGAATCAATACCTCGCTTTGTAGACCACGTCATATCCCGCGGTCTCACGCAATATGACAATGCACGTGACACCGCTATTCTACTCCCAGTTGGCCTCTCAATCAGCGACTTCGTTGCACCTGAATCGGAACCCCGACGCTTCTCCTTCGATGCTAGTTATACCGATAATATTGTAATAGCGGTTGCACCCATGACACCTAAGCTTGCTCTGCATATCACAGTCCGCCATGTAAGGAAGAACACAGTGCTGAGTGAGCAGTACATTGGACTTGGCGGAAATTCCACGTTCAGGGCAGAGCTTGATATCAATGACGTTCCGAGGATGGACGCCTGGTTTGAGCTCGAGGTTGCTCATGTGCAAGGTGATGGCCTGGTGGGGAGCGGCTTATTTGAGGTGAGTATCGAGACAGAGCATGTTACGACAGACCAAGAACTAGAGAAGAACGAACATGATGAGCTTTGATAAATCAATTTATTCAAGGCTCAGAGCGGTTCAACCCCCAAAGTAATGGCTTAATTACCATCTTACGTAGTGCATTGAATCTACGAATAATTCGCCACAGCCTCACCTGATATACTAAGCCTCACATTGATGCACAAGCCCAGCCCCCCCCCCCCCCCCACCCCTCTGCAACTTCCTCAGTCATCTGAGGTTCGTTATTCACATTCAATGCTACTGTCCTTCTGAAGTATAGTATATGTCTCTTCTCTGGCATCAATTGTGCAAAATGTACAACCTTGCACCATGTTTTGCAGACTCTCAAGCACGACATCGAACCTCGATGGCAGTAGTCTTGGTATCAATGAGCCTGTAGTCAATCTGCAGTTTGCATTCACAGGTGAATGCCCGCCCTCTTATCCATCTGCCGACCCCACCTCTACGACTATCGCGTCATGAGCAGGATTTTTGTCAATCTCAACACTATGCTCTATCAAACTTTTGTCTTTGTATCTCTGCAGTTGCCTATTTGTTTTGTCAGGGCCGGTATAGAACAAAGTTTGATACCATAGGGGAGCAGAGCCATCACGGTCCCAGAGAAGCTCGCAAACAAAGCAACTGTCAGGCTGCCCAGATATATCCTAGCACGCTACATCTGGTCTTGTTTCAACATTCCCGTGCTTTTCGAATGTGGATTACAAGGTTCTATTGATCTGATGCGTACATCAAAACCTGTGAGCGAAGGCGCTGCCGTTGCGATAACAGTGCAGATTCTCAGCGCTTGAAATACAGCGTAGACAATTCTGGATAAGCTGATGTCGCAGGCCAAGGGCTGCCAGATCCGAACCTTGTTAGCTAGCTTGCCATGTGACGGCATGGATAAGAGTTCAGCTGAGGTGCTAGATACAATACGTCTTTTTCCTTATCTTCTTCACGTTCGTGACACTCTCATCCAGCCGTGCTATAGCTGAACTTACCTTTCATCTTCGGCTCCAAGTTGGCGGAAGAGTGAGCGGTATACGAGCAACTACTCATCGCATCCAACAGGCCGTATTAAGAAACGCACAATCACACCATGCGCATCACGCGATGCGTAAGTACTGAACAGTGAATTGCATCGTCGCACTATCCATACAGTATGGCTAATTGCAACCGTAGTACTTCCATACTCATGTTACCTTTCCAATGATGTGGCGGAAGCCTGGTAGTGACTGCTATAACCACGCACAAAATAAAATTTGGGGGTATTTCATACATAATATGGTGTCGATATCACATTATGAATCAGACTGTGAGAACAGTGCAGCATGTCACTTATGGCTAGATTGGGTATCACGCGAATCGTTTTATCTGTGTGTAGATGTAGCGTGAGTATATTCGGACAGGAAAGGAAGAGATCGATGTGTGCTTTTTCGATGGAAGATACGTGATGTCTCTTATCCGAGACTACTGCAAGTCATACTGTGATAACAGTACGAAATGACAGGTCGCTTCATGGCTACGTTGGGCATAGCACGGTTTGAAGCAAGCAACACATGCATAAATAGATAGCCACGACCAACATTGAGAACAGAACCTCGAGAACTGGTTAGCCTACACCGGTATACTAGCTAACAAGACTGAAAGTTAATGCTAGTTCGTACCACGTGGGAGCAGTGACAGGGAATCATTACTATTCCTCTGGATACACAATTGCGACCGTGATCTCCGCAGATGACTCTTTTCGAAATACCGGTTCCACGCTGCCCAACCTTTCCTCCTCAAACTCCTCCCTGAATCCGCGATACACTCCTCTACCAGAGCCCAGCTTACACTATCTCCCGATCCTATCCACGTAGGACCCGAGAGGATATACCGACACCGATCGGTCGAGGTCTTCCCTTGCGTGCACAACAGATCAAACTGCATCAAAGACGTGTCGCAACCCAGAATCATGGCCACAGACTCTAAAAGCTCAAAAGAACATGCTAGCAACATCGACGATCCATTCGATACGGAAAAAGCCACAAATGCCGAGATCGAAACATTCGTGAAGACCTGGATGACGACTGCACAAGAGGCCGAGATATGGAACAACGATCTCTGGCATCTCTTCCACGAAGACTTTGAGAATTTCACGGTAGCCAACTTCAAGGAGCTCCCGAAGACCACACGTCTAATGCTACGCACATTCCTCTACACGAGTGGTGTATATGTCTCTCCATACAGCACTCTACAGACAATTGGAGATACGCTATACGAGTGCGCCCGACGCGAGGCCCCACATAAGTGGACACAGGAGGACATAAAGATCTTCAAGAACCAGCTCGCCTTGGCTCTCAAAGCAAATAGACAGCCTCGACCACCATTCTACCCTGCCATACAATCCCAGACAAGCAAACCCGATCGTACCAAGGTAAGCGTATCCAACTCTTTCCGACCCCATGAACCAGCCAGCTCCCATACACCCAACGCCCACGTCCATATCGCCTCTGCCTCCAGTTCCTCAGCCACAGAATCAAGCCAAGTCGGAACCTAAAGAATACTACCCTCAAGGCTCCAACAATACCGCCTATGGACTACCAAGACAGCAAGCCTGCCGCTTTCCTCCAGATCATACCCCCAACAAACCACCACGTGATCCCCCAAACACGAACAGAGTCAAAAGATATACAAAGGAACTAGCCCTGCTCGACGAGACCTACCCAGACAGTCAGAAGTATGATGGCTTCGACGGCGCGTTTAGCCATAAACTCTCGACATTCTACTACTAATGCAACCGAGCAGACATCCCCAGTGTGGTTTTCCTCAAAGCCTTCCCAACTATGCTAAGGGGTATAGCGCTCGACCATTTCCTAAGCTACCAACTCACAGACATCAATCTTACCTTTGAACAAGCCTGCGAACACATGCACGGTATCTTTGAAGGACCAGAATGGCAACGATCGCAGAGGATGAAATGGCAGAACATGACACTCTACAAGGTCATGAATGAAAACCCTGGTTCCTCTACATCTGACTGTCTACGGATACTTGTATCCACTCTCCAGAAGCTCCAGCAATGTCTTCCCTATGAGATGCGAGGTATAAATACGCTTCAAGACAAGTTGGTCGTGGCCTGCGAGGACGTCCCAGCATGCAACCTCGGAGTTGCTGACTTCCTGTATAGTAGGTACGAGTATCCGTAAGCAGTCAGATGTAGAGGAATCAGGGTTTCATCCATGGCCTGGTAGAGTGTCGTGCTCTGCCATTGTGGTCCTTCAAAGATACCGTGCATGTGTTCCCAGGCTCGTTCAAAGGTAAGATTGGTGTCCGTAAGTTGGTAGCTTAGGAAGTGGTCGAGCGCTATACCCTTTAGCATGGTTGGGAAGGCTAAGAGGAAAGCTACATATAGGCTGTAATAATTTAGAAAAAAAACTCACAACGCAAAACAATGAAGAAAGAGTCCATGGCTGCTACATTGGCCTTGATGCATACCAGATTAGAGCTGATCTTAGGGAAAAGGAAAAGGGAAACCTCAAAAATATACAACAGGGTGTATTCGTTAACAGACAGGCACCGCCCTACTAATCCGCTAATATGTTGCTTAAATAGGACTGAACGAACGGGAACCCTTGTTTTCAGCGTCCTATGGTCGTATGTGGAGAATGAATCTAGAGGAACAAGGTCTTGGAATTCGTGACTTTGGTCTAGCTGTTGGTTTCACTGATACGGCACAATCTGATACTTTCACTTTGTGGTCAGGTTGGGTATCGCGTGGACCGACTAAACGGTATTCCACAGTGTATAAATATAAAATCACCGCTAGCACAGAAGGGAAAGATCCGAGGATCCGAACGTACACCTGGCAAGCTAGTAGAAGACTTCGACGTCACTGCTAGCCCTTGCTACGCAGGAGATTCATGTTACAATACAATCCACTCTCTTCAATTACTACGATCTTCAAGCTCTCTCGTCAGTCTGTGTCATTGCACCAACGTAGACTGGCATCCCATAACATCTACGGGCAGTTGATTAACAGTGTCCAAGACATCTTCCCATTTCACGGGTACGTGTACCGACAAGTACTCTGTATGACACAATGACGCCCCCATAATTAGAGTTGGATGACCAACTACCCTGTGTCATGCGTGCTTACCAAATCACGCAGTCCAGCTGCTGGTTGCATTTTGCATAGTGTATGGAAGAAGTCCTTGGGGTGAGAACTCGTTTGCGAAGTACGTTGTAGGTTCTCTGAGGCCTCCTCCACGTCGTATTGCCTATTTTTCTCTACCAAAAGTTCAAATTATAAGCGAATTTTTTCAACTATATCGGTGTCGTTGTCGAAGGATTTCATGACAGAGTTGCACTGTGGTGAGAGTTGACCATGGTGCTTGTGGATGAAGTGCATAACCCAACTGTCGGAGACCTTTGTCTGAGCCACATAAAAGGCGAGATGTCGTTTCATGTCCCCCTTACGGTCTAATAGAGAGTACGGAGGAGGGGATGAGCAGCGATCACGGCCACAACCGTGTATCGACTTATGCAGGGATCACGGTCACAATCGTGTATCCGGAAAGATGATAATGGTTCTCGGTCACTGCTCCCACCTGGTACAGGCTAGCATCAACGTCTGATTGTGCTACAGCCACAAGGAATTAGTCTGTTCGCCGAACGCACGAGCCACCCCACCAACATCTGCCTTCCAACTTTACACCTACCCTAGCACCATGAATAA
>JALRMI010000188.1:0-54887 GCA_026120165.1 Leptosphaerulina australis
ATTGTCCTGTATTTTAGAATTGACGGGCATGGTGGTGATGGGGTAGGTGGATGAAATGTTCTGGTGGGCGTCTTGGCACACTTGACTAATTCGCTTGTCTGACTAATTCGCTTGTCAAGTACGTTATCGAATCAAATAGCTCCAGATGCCGTTGGTGGTCCCACATATAGGGCTGAGCCGGGGCCTAGCAGCAAACTGACGTCGCTGTACACGGCACGACCCCGCGTCACACGCGACAGCTTAGACCTGGACAACCACCATGGCCGAAGATATGCACATAAATCCTCAACGCGCGAAGCAGCTTACGGAAAACATTGCGAGCATCACGTCACGCATAAATGCTGCAAGTAAGAATGGACAGAAGGTACTCGCCGCCATACAGTCACTTTCATAACAGTCTGGATACCTAAGAATTTCACAGGTCCGCCTCATAGCCGTATCCAAACTGAAGCCAGCAAACGACATCCTCGCGCTTCACCAACCACCTAACCCTCTTCATACACACTTTGGGGAAAATTATGTGCAGGAGCTCCTGGAAAAATCCAAACTCCTCCCACGCTCGATACAATGGCACATGATCGGCGGTCTCCAATCAAATAAATGCAAGCAGCTGGCAGAGCAAATACCAAACTTATGGTGTGTCAGCAGCGTGGATAGCGAGAAGAAGGCAAACGAGCTGGAGAAGGGACGTCGTGCGCTACTCGAGAAGGATTGTGATGCACAGAAGCTGCGTGTAATGGTGCAGGTCAATACCAGTGGCGAGGAAGCAAAATCTGGCGTCGAGCCTGCAGATGCTGTGACTCTGTGTCGTCACATCATCGAGAAATGCCCACATCTGGAGCTTCTTGGGCTAATGACGATTGGTGCGATCGCAAGGAGCAAAGAGACGACACCAGAAAACGAAAACGAAGACTTCGTATGCTTGAGGGATACGAGGGACAAGGTTGCAGAGGATCTGGGATGGGACAAGAGCAAGTTGGAGCTGAGTATGGGTATGAGTGCGGATTTCGAGGGCGCCATCAAAATGGGAAGTGACGAGGTTAGAGTGGGGAGCGATATTTTTGGCGAGAGACCGCAGAAGAAAGATGCTGTGGTAAAGGAGGATGCGTCAAAAGATAAGAGCTAGTCCAGGTCAAATACAGAGCATAAGTATAGCATGCTTGTGCTGGTATTTTATGTTCGGTCTTGCTAGTCACGCCTCGCCTGTATCGTGCGTACCCACCGGCTTGGATAGGAATACCACCACGCTCCATTCTCGTTATTTAACTCCAGCTCTGGAACCGTTTGACCCAAGTCGGCTCCCCACCTCAACTCTGTAATAAAACCCCGATTCTTGCAGTCCGCCGACGGTCCGTGCTCCCAGCACGAAAGACTACTACCATGGGACCTTATGATCTGATGGCCAGAGGTATCTAAGAACAAGCCAACGCAGCCTTTGTGATGGGAACAACTTTCTTGATTAATTAAACAACGCGGGTTCATCAGAGAATCAACAAGCAAGAAACCGTTTGGGCTTGCTCTCACGGTCTTGGTTTATGAAAATGACCGAAGTCTTCAATCGAATACGTTCCTCCGCTTGGTGTAGTTGGTTTATCACGTTCGACTGTAATAGCTTCATTGTTATCGAAAGGTCCCTAGTTCGATTCTGGGAGCGGAGAACGACGACTTTTGTATATGTCGTATTACGCTGGCTGCTTTAGTCTTATTTTTGCTGTTAAGCGCAAAAGGATTGGAGGCAGCTCATGCCTCTTATTGACCATCCATACTTTCTGAGCCTCAGCCCTTTGCTTCAAGGCTCTGTACCCCATGCCACTTGTTTGCATCTTCAATCGGCGGAACTCACAAGATAGACGCCACTTAGAGCGCAACCCAGACAATCAAACAGGTCATCTTAGGCAGTACATGATGTGAGTCCTGATTTTGGCCCGTTCGCATACCCCGAAGGAAGTTTTTTTTTTAAAAAAAATAAAAAAATAGGAGGTGAATAAATTCAATCCATCAATCATTCATGGCTCAATATTCCAATCGCCATTGGGCCTCCATCGCAGCCAAGCTGTGCCGAATGCGCATTGTCACCCATGAGAATGCTGGGCTGGATCAAAGGATATTCGAGCAGCCCTTTCAACTTGACTGTAATCATAAATACTGTGCAGTGTGGGCTGTATAGTTGTGAGGTTATCCAAGGAAAGTCGGGGACGGGTGGGAATATCTGCCGCCCTTCGTTAAGCTAGAGATTGTCACACTAGGATGCACAGAGCTGTGTTGAGTAGGCATAGGATTGCAGTGGTTAACCAGAAAACTACCTGTGGTTAATCAATTTAGGCTGGAAAGCAACCGGCTATCTTTGTTTACAATCGAACCTCGGAGACTCCTGCCCATCCCGAATTGTTATGAACAGACAATGTCTTCAATGATACCAGGACTCATACGACTCAACTGTTCACTGAGATTGAGTGACATGCCACTTCTGGCGAAACTTTAAAGTTGCTCCTTGAGAGTACGAGTGCAATCATCCACAAATTATTTGGATTTATGATATGAGAGGGTGCGAAGCCACCTGCTAGATCCCTCTTCCTTTGTGCCTGATCATTTACATATTTGGCTGACACAGATATCTGGTAACGAGCATCAAACGAAGACATGATACTGTCCTACACCGTCTACTTGGTAAATCAGCCCAAGATCACTGCGATAGTACCACGTCTGCAGCCAAATTGCTCTTACGTTGGGATGTGGGCTGGGTAGGATCTATCTGACCACTTCTGAGTGTTACATATTGGGTTTGCCATGGGCGATTAGAATGAGAAATCTTGTGTACCTTACAAAACCCAAGCGCACGATGGCTGTGTACACGTGACAATACTGCCAACTAATGACCTGGAATTTCTGATTTTCTTGTAGGATGACAGAATCGGAGCCCAAAAAACTATTAAACCAACAAGTCCTGTAGATAAAATTGTGCACATTATGCTCGTTTCATTGTGAGATTGTACTCAGAACAAGACAAGAAATGAACTCTCGCAGCAATTAATTCTCTGTTCACCTGTGCTACAGATAGGCATTGTCCGTTTAAACAGGACATAATACTGCAGTGTATGCTAGGATATATCTGATCGTCCCAAAATTTACGTAAAACAGCTACTATTATTATTTGTTCCATTCACCGTCTGTTTGCGCCTGTAGGGGCTTTACAGACTCTTACCAATAGAGAAAAATCTACAAGAAAACATCACATATGCCTTGTCTACAATTCTTGTTCACAGTAGGTACTATGTCTGTAATCCTTCACATTCGACCGCCTCTGCTTCCATCCTTGACTCTGTTGGGGAAGATCGAACGAATCAGAGGGCAGGGGCGCGGTGGTGGCAGACGGATAAAGTATGATGGCTTTCAAGTAGTATTTGTTGGATAGTCAAGTACCATATATATTTACAAGCAGCTTCCAGTAATGCTACTTGTGCTGTTCTTAACATAGCCGTTGAGGAAACCACCACCAGCGCACTGCAAACCCTTAACAAACGACTTAGCGACAACATCCGCGCCGATTGGCAGAGTATGAGTGTGGTCGCCTGAGACAAAGTACGCATCAGTCTTGGCTTTGCCCAGTGTCTTCCAGGCATCAGCAGCGTAAGCACCGTGGTCAACGTAGAAGGCGTTAGCACCAAGGGTAGCAGCAACGCTTTTGCTGTAGTCGACGAATCGGCTACCACTGTAGACAAAAGAACCCGATTCCCATGGGTTATTGGGAGTTGGGCTGCTAATGATGACCTTAGCACCCTTTGCAATCAGTGCCTTGCCAGCCTGGATCAAATAGAAGGGGTAAGTATAGACGGTTGTAGCAACACCATTGTACGTTGACTGGCAGACCTGGGTGGTGGCTCCGGGGCATACCGAGCGACCGTTGTCGGTAGGGGTCAAGGAACCGCCGTCGTTGTGTCCAAACTCGATAATGACGATGTCGTTGGCTTGGACAGTGTTGACAATGTCGGTGAAACGTCCTTCAACAGTGTAGGAGCGAGAGCTGCGGCCGCCAATGGCCTTATTGACAACGGGAAGAGTCAACGAGTAAGGGAGGTAAACACCCCACCCTGTTGTGTATTAGACGCATGTAAAAAGTCATACTGTGAGAAGAAGCTCGCCTTGAAGGGTACCCGCGCCGCCGTTGGCCTTTGCCATCGTTGAGTCTCCAGCAAGGTAGACAGTTGGCGCACGTTTCTCAATCCTGTCGCTCGGAGCACTGAAGGCCGTAGAAACCAGTGCGAGCATGGACAGAACGGATGAAGGGCCCAACATTATGTCGATTGTTTTTGTCGAGACTTGTTAACTGGCAGAGTGATACAGACTATTAGGAACTGTCGAAGAAGCCAATCCTCGCCTTTTATCAAGCAAGCAACTCCTTAACCATCTCCTCTGGACGAAAGGAAAGCTCAGTTGGCTCCATAAATCTTCCGCGAAATACATCGCCGCGACGATCAATGTGACACCTAGTAACTCCTTGAACTATATTGCTTGCGGGGAATCGCCGTTATGAGAAGTCACGTTACTCTCAGTTTAACTGCATGTTTGCAGTAGCTTCGTGTAATTAATTGACTTGGCAGAATACCCGGTGTATTAGAAGCCGAACAAGGTAGAGTTACCGGCATTTCCGGCACGAAACGAGACGAAAAGTAGCATCGCTTCAGCAGATGTTTACACGAGCTGATTATGTATTATTTAGCGTGACCCTGTAATGTCGACTTGCGAACGGTGGAACCTGCGCAGCCTTCTGGAACCAGCGGAGCAATTTATGCCGAGGTGATGTCAAACTTCCCCAGACGCCACCAATTTCTCAACACCCATGTACCGCCTCCTCCGAGCCTCTTGAAACAAACACCATTTTTCCTGAAGAACCCATGACTGTGCACGTTCACCTCAGGGTAGCCATGACATGAATCCGGCATTGACAACGGTGTGCTCATTGGATAACTAACATTGACTAAAAGCTTTGACTGAGGGCAACTGGGTCTGAAAGTGTTGTCTCCTTTATTATGCTCTCGAATGACCGTGTTTAACTTCCAGATATTGAGCCGTTTCCGAAAATTCGTGTCATGGCATCGTAGATTCCGTCTAATCGTTGTGATGGCTTAACAGACTTCGAAGACCCTTGTCTATACGGAACGTTCGTTTTGCGATGCTGCGTGATCACCCAAAGGAATAATGACCGCCATATGCTCAGGTTAAGTATTGAATTGCTTGTCTGTCAAGAAATCAAATGTCGTGATTGTATTGAGAAAGAATACCTCGTACAATGTATTGTCCGCGACGTGCTAGCCAAGCATGTACTTTCCCCCTTATCTAATTTTCTATCGTTTGTAAGAATCGTGCTCATCACTATCTAGTTAAGTGTCAATACGACTGAGGTTTTGTTTTGTCTACTAGGTAGAGTCACGTACATACCAGCATGCCTCATGTCTTTTCCATTTTAGCTTACTTGGTATGAGTGAAAGGCGGGGTCGCTGTTAGAGTAGTACACTATGACTGTTGCTTGCTTTGAATACACCCGTTCTCCGTTGTGACAGAAGTCGAGCCGGCACGATGTGGAATCTAGGCCAAAGTATAGGAAAATCTGCACTCGATTATGACTAGTGAAAGTAGAGCTTCAAGCTACCGGCGGTGATTAAATACATAAAGTAACTCCACAAGATGATTCTCTCTTTTTAGTGAGGGTTATGAATACAAGGGATCGCAGGTTGAAGTTAGAGACTCGAACTGGACAGCAGCAACAGCGCTTACTACACTCACGAATGCTTGGCTGCTTATGGATACGAGAATAGAGACTCGTGGATTTCTTGTTCTTTCAATTTCAATCACCAAATCATCGTCTCCCAAGGTCAATGCTCAACACCTTGACCATGTCTCCCTTGCTGTTAGCCTCATCTCCATCCTTCACGCCAAAGAATGGTGCAATAGCTTCGTTCACAACACCCTCAAACAAACCCTCAATCATGCCACTCAGCTCATCGCCCGTCTGCCTAAAGTCCGGGAACGCATTGACCTCAAGTAAATACGTATTCAAACTCCCGTCATCTTCGATGCCCACCATGAAATCCAGGCCAAAAATTTCAAATGCATTGGGTAGCGGCTGGAAATGGATACCCATTCCTCTTGCTGCAGCCTCGAAAGCCTGGCCAGTGATTTCCTTAACCTGGTTGAAGACTTGATCCTTCCAGTCTTGTGGTATACTTGCTTCTATTTTTGTATTTGACTGCGATGTGATATCGTCAGGCAAGTTCCAGAATAGCCCAACTGAGCCTTCACGATCACCCGTGTCTTGCAGGCAGGTGTTTGTGAGATGTGCACGCATTGCATCTTCTCTCTCTTCCTCGGACTCAAAGTCGGATGCCCATGGCGGTGAATAGGAGCGCGCAGCGAAGAGTGCAAGCATAGGTTTGTAGACGAAGATTTGCAGTGCGCCGGTCGCAAGAACGTAGGTTCGAATATGGAATTTGCGCAATTGTGTCGGTTCGCCTGGTGGTGCAAGGAGAAGAGGGGGATGGATGTACGGTTGCGCAACAAAATGACGGAGTTGGCTTGTGATAATGCCATTGCCCTCGTCTTTCTCATCATCGTCTTCAGCATCACTCCTTGCATCTTCCTCGTTCTCGTCATCATCGCTTTCCGGGTCCCACTCTTCAAAAATAGCAGTAAGTTCCTCCTCACTACTAAATAGCCTAATACCTTGTCCTCTATCACTCATTCCAGGCTTTAGGATCCACCACTCCCTCCTCTCCTCATCGTCACCAAATTCCTCATTCCTTGCCCAACTTTCCTTCAACTCCCACGCCTCCACAAGCGCATCATCTAAGAATTCAGCGTAGTCAACTTCAAATTCCACACTCGGTTTTACGCCCCGTTTCAACGCGCTGTCGGGGTACTTGGTGATCCAGTTCGCAACAGTGGTACTGAGATAGTGTTTGCGAATTAGGGCTTTGCGGATGATGTATGCGTTGGCGAGAGAGGTAGCAGAATTGGACATAAGGTGATCCCAATCAATTGATTCGTACTGAACGAACTGGAGACATGGCGTTGATGGTGAAGGGAGGTCCTGAAGAGATTCGACAAGCTTATATGATGAGTGGGGCAGGCGCTTTTCTAGTGCTGAGAGGATGAGGGGTTGAACATAGGGATCTTCGTAGTTGATGAGTGCGTGTATCGGCGTCTCCGAGATGGAGGATGTTGATGCCATGGTGAATAGTATGTATTTCGTTCTGATGAGGCGTGTTCGCTCTTGTTACTTCCGAACGAGGGCCGAGTATACCGTGACTGTGTAAAGTTGTTATCGTTAAGCCTGTGGCTGCAAATTCGGTTCGAGCAGCAATTGATTCGATTGAAGAAAAAGACCAATGACAGGTCTATAAATACTGTTGTACACTAGGAAACTCGTTACTGTGGTATCAGTCAGGGCAATCCAAACCCAAAACGCAAATTCGCCCATCTCCTCGCTTAGCCTAACCAATCAGCGGGCCACATTTTGAACGCCATACAATCGTTGCTCACTCTCCTCTCAGCACAGCAATCGTACACAAGAAAGAAGTCAAGGCAGGATATCATGAGAATCACACAACTTCCAAATCGTCATCGTCATCGTCCATGGCTGCAATGAGCCCAATGTCAAGACCTCCAAGGCTCTCGCGACCAGGCTCACGTATGCCTTTCTCAGGGAGCAACAGACGTGCTTTCTTCTTTGCCGGGCTACCCACCCTAGTTCCGCGCATCGCAGAATCAGGGCGATTCTTGCTTGGTGAGACAGAACGTCCCTTTTTTGGCGAAAGAACAAGGCCGCGCTTGTAGGCGCCACCCCAACCAACAGGTTCGTTTGTGGCAGTCGATTTGCTTGCGTTCGAATGCTTCCGTTTTGATGGTATTAGGGAGCCATTACTTGCTTTCCGATTCAGTGAAACATCCTCTGCTCTGCGGTTGAGGAGACTACGAAAGTCGCTCTCTGTGGTCTTCTCCTGTTTTGCGTTCGCCAGCTCTTGAGACGTTGTTGTCGAGAGCGTTGCAGAAGGATCTATCCTCCTCTTTAGATAATCACCACCGGTGGTTCCTTCTCCCATCTCACCGAGCCTCTTGGCCAAATTTCTCTCTTTCTCCTTCGCAGCAAGTTGTCTGCGGTGACGTTCCTCTCGGCTCCCACCTCGCTCAAAACCCTGTTCATCCTTGTCAAGTGCTCGCGCAGCACCCCCAGGCCTTGGTGCGATGAACATGGTCTCGTGGAGGTACCGGTCGTGGTATTTACCCTCCTTGCGGAGCTCGTCGCCCTTGAAGCCATTGGGACCTCTTCGACCGAACATACCGCCACCACCACCTGAGCCAACCATGCCATTTATTTCCATCCGTCCTCTCTTACTCTTTTCAACTTGAAGTTGCAAGTGGAACTCACAGAACTCTGTCTTCCGCCCATCGACCCACTGCCCGCATTCTTTTCCATCTTTCTTCTTGGCGTGACAGAAATCTAGATCTCTTGCAATGCCAATCTCGAGAACCGTATCATCAGAGTTTGTGAGTTTCAGTGAAAACTTTCCGCTATTGCGATCTTTTGGTGGCATGATGTCTGGGTTGAGAATAGCGACTAGCGTGCCAACTGGCAGCTTCCAAAAGTGTTCATAACCGCTGTCGAACAGGAATAGATCGATTTCCCATTTCATGTCTGTCAGCCGTATGACCATGAACTTGCCATGTTGGTTTGAATTACGTTCTTGATTGCCCTTGATGTTATCTCGAGCCGAGTTTTGAATGTCACGTGGCGAAGATTTCGAGCAAATCACGCCCATGACAACATAGTCATTCTCCCAGTCTGGCGGATCATAATCAGGAGCTTTGACGGTTTTCAATAGCTGCGGTATTGTGAACACGGTCTTTCCCTCAAGCGTACGGGTAACGACACTGTGCTGCATCTCCCGCGACTTTAGGTGTAAGCCAGACAACGACTCAAAGCTAGGGGCATCAAAGCTGTCACTGCGTTGCACGATTTCTTCATACTTGGAGGCTGTTGCTGTGGCTTGAAATCCTCTCGAAGAGGGTATTGACGCCGAGGATAGTGGTCTCGCATCAGGGACTGAGCCTCGACGTGATGTGGGTGGATTCTCTTGTGAGCTTAGTAGCCGGCTGTGCGTCCTGCTGTGGGACTTGGAACCTGGTGGTGGCATGTCTGTAAACGAACTGCGGGTCTCTGATGTAGCTGAAGTGAATGAAGAGCCTCGTGACGATGTTGGTCGTTCTCGTTTGAGGCCCGCGATATTGCTCAAGCCAAACCCTCTTGTTCTTCTTTCGTCATGTTTCTGCTCATTTTTCTCGCGCTGTTTCTCTTTGCTCCTGCTTTCGGCGATACGTTCACTAAAGGACTTGATCTTGGGTGTAACCACAGCACCAGCTAGGTTCGAGCGAGGGAGCCCATTTCGTGTTCCAGCTTGGCCAGGACGCTTGAGGCTGACTTCAGACGCCTTGAGACCTTTGTCGATGCCGAGGAGGACACGTGCAGGACTCCTCGGTTCGTCTAGAATATGTCGCAGTCGTATAGGCGACACGGGCACTTGTACATCTGCGCCTGGTTGGGGCAACTCTGTTCTGCGAAGTCCCACTGCCGTGCCTTGTCGCGACAGCACTGCTCGACTCTCAGGCTCAGCTTTGCGTGCCTTCTGCAGTTGTTTGAGCTTCAGACGTGCCTCGATGGCCTGCAGTTTGAGCTGGAGTGTCTCTTCATCTTCATCTTCAGTGGTATCGCCATCGTCTTGTACCTGATGCAGCGACAAAGGCCGGCGCTTCGTAGGAGAGGGTGACACCGAGTTGCGCGCACGCCGCTCTTCGTACCTGCGGCGACCAGACGGTGAACTGAGGAGTGCTTCGTAAGGGGACTTTGGTGGCCAGTTGGGAGGATTATTCGTGACTGTGGTTGTCAGTGAGGATCTGCAAGTGGGAAATTTGAAGGACGCACCCTTTGCCTTTGGGCTCTCCCGCACGATCATGGTCGCTGTGGTATGTGTATAAGGGTCTTTGCTGCGGCACCCATTTCTTGCACCAACAGACAGGAGTGGGTACCAGAGTTTGGGAACGCTTGGGGTGGGTTTGGTGGGTATGTCAGGCCTAGTTTGGCGTGTTGACTCGCTGTTGTTGTTTGCCGTGCAAATAAGGTTGCGGCTCAAGGTACAATCTGAGATGAAACGACAGGGATTCGCGTGTCGCGTCGCGTTCGCGTACAACCACTTACGCATAGCCAGTTTCTCGACTGAACAAACAACAGGCTATGTCATACAACAGTCAATTGGTGTTTTACACAGGACTTCTAATACTCGTATATCCATACAACACCAAACAGAATCGACACAATGGCAAGAGCAACACGCTCCAAACCCGCACCGAAAGAATCCACGCCCGAACCAACACCATCCACTACGAAACCCCTTCCACCATCCACATCAAACCCACCAAAACTCTTCGTCCTTCCTAAAGGCATATTCAGTAATGCGCGAATAGTCACTCTCGATAACCCTGCGACTAACGTACCATCCCGCTATTACTTCTGTCCATCGCAAGGCTTCCACGAATTCACACGCATCACTGCACCGAAGAAAGCATGCAGGAGTTGGCTGATTACAAGTCAAGAGAACAAAAAAACGCGAGAAATGGAGAAAGAACCCAATGATCAAGAAGCAAATAAAGGGCTGGGCAATGGGTACGTGACGAAGAACGCAGATCTGTTTATAGCAACACCGATTGATCTACTGTTCCTAATCCTACCGGTTCTCGCACCGAAATCAGTAAAAGAGGAGAAGCAGCACTTCCTGGCGCTAGATGACTATGTAGATGTGCTCTCCGCATCGTCACGGCACTGGCAGAGCCTTCTCGCACAATACTCAACTCTGAAAGAAATGCTGGAAAAGAAGATGCGATTGCTCTGCGATACAGTTGATGCCGGTGATGAGACAATGTACCGAATCTCACATGAGAAGTTGCTAGCAATATTGCTCAAAAAAGCAGAGCGCATGGTCAAGATCGGCCTACCGTCATCCATGGAGGAGAAGTTTGTCAAGAGTGCACTCGACGTACCTGTCATGAATATACAGCGAGAAGAAAGCACACTGTCCGCCATCGCTGAATCGGGAACATCAGCGCAAGCCGGAGAGTGTCAAACTTCCACAACAGCAGCCACAGAATCCCGGATCACAGACACTGCCGCAGAAGAAGTTGAGGTGCCAGCAGAGCCGATACTACAGGCACCAGAAGGTATACCCCACCTGTTGCGCCTCCGTACAGCACTCACCTATCTTACTTCATCCTATCTGCCTCCCACATTAGCCGCCACAATGATGTCTTTACTTTCAGCGTCTACTGCGTACAGTTTTGCGCCGTTGACAGAACACTTATCCACAATCGCCAAGCTGAAATCGGAAGCTGCTGCGCTGCGCAGTATTTCTGACAACATCAGCCGCAAACGACAGCTTGAATACGACGAAGACAAGATCGCTGAAAGGGAAGAAAAGAAAAGAAAGAAGGAGGAGGAGGATAAGAAGAAAAAGAGTGAGGGGCGAGGTATCAAAGCATTAAAGAAAGTGGATACGACTGGGATGAAGAAGATGAGTGCGTTTTTCAGCGTGAAACCGAAAGCTAAGTAGAAGTCTAGATGAAAGGGCGACTAGACGAATAGAGAGATTTTGGATGTAAGGATGATACCAGAGATGTTTTCAACTTGGAAAGCATAGCGAAAGTAAAATCCAAGTTGGCTATGTCCAACTTTGTTATAGTTGTTTTGATTCTACTTAAGTGTGCTGGGTCCCCAAATGCTCACATATGCTTTTGCATTGCAGTAAGCACAATGTGCTTGACCCGAGCTCGTCCTGCCGATCCATATGCTTTGACAGTGTGCGTTATACAATTCGCAAGTGTCGCTTTCTCGCTATTACCTAGAATCGAATGTACCTACCATGCTCAAATAGAACAAAACACAGCAGACCAAAACGCCTGCCATGTCCTCTCTCACCTACATTCGCAGTAGGTGCTGGGTATCCCTATTGTTGATCGCTAATGCTCGATGACCCATGTAACGCCAATAACAAGTCAAACGATCCAAGTGCGACGTAGTTGACATGCAGGATCAAATGAGAAAATCAAAAGCGGTCTGCGCCGCGTTAGGTGCTGTCAACAGACAGATCAAGTAGCGTGCTCACTGCGAGCCTTCTTGTCCGCATCACGCAATAAGGGCGAACCACTGCGCTTGGGTCCGCGCGAGGAGCTGCTGGAGCTATGTGAAGACTTAACGCGCATCCAGTTGTCGAATGATATTTCTACAGTTAATTAGTCCAGCTCGTATGCCAAAACAAGTGTAGATGGAACATACCTCGCTTTGCTTTGCGCACAGTCGGAGGTGGGGTCGCTTCTTGCATTGATCCTGCAATCTGCATGACCATTTTGCCCTTGCCTCGACTTGGAGTGGGCATAGGGATTTCGATGTCGGTGGCGGCCTCTTCGTCATCAGACACTTCGTTGTTCTCAAGTTTTCTTTGCTTGATCTCCTCCTGGAAGAGTAGCTTCGGCTTGATTGCCGAACGTGTCAGTGGCCGGCGCGCTTCATAACCAGCTTGACGTAGCAGTTGGAGCTCATCTGCAGAAGCCTCGTCCTCTTCTTCGGTTGGCGTGCCCGATGGTGGGCCATTATGAAACTTGCGGAAGACTTTCTTTCCTCGGCTGTCCATCGTTAGCTGTGATTCTAATATTTTGAAAAGGACCAACTTACAAAAGGAAGATCATGCCATCATCGTGATTCACTGCTTCCTCTACCTCCTCTGACCTTGTATCGGTCTTGCGCGACCTCGGTAGAGTAGCCTTCTTCTTTGCCTTTCCTTTGCCCTTCTTCGTGATAAATGGGTTCTCCTCGTCCTCGTCAGCCGTAGGAATGCGTTCTTTCGAGTCGGTGAAAATCTCGATCTTCTCAGATGATTCACCACTCTGCTCAAAGCTCTCCAAAGAGTAGGCATTTTTGATAGTTCTGCGCGCTTTCCGCGGTGTCACTTCGTCAATGTTGACTGGGCGACTTGGAAACAGAATGCGCGCTGTAGACTGAAACGACTCCTCAGAATGCAGCGCGCGTTTACGAGGCGTCTTCGCTGGGGTTGGGAGCATGCTGGTCGCCATTGATGATAAGAAACGACGTCCTGATGTGGATGGGGGGTGATGAGAGTCAGAGTCAAGTGCTGCTGCTGCTGCTGCTGCTGGGAAGATGGCGCGTCGCGTCGAGTGGGGAGTTCGATGTTTCGGTGAAGAGACAGGTGATGATGGCGGTGAAAGCGTGAGATTTGAGTTGCGAGCGGCAGATTTCCTACTCGAGGCTGTGGGCGTTACGTCGCGTCTGGTCCGTGGAGTGCGTGCTGAATCCGTTTGCTCAAGGTGAAGACTGCGTTGTGCCGCGACCCTACTAGACCGCCGTGGAGAAAATGGCTCCCAATTGTCACCATGGAGGGGCGCAGGCGGTGTATGCACCCGACGGGGGGGCGATGGTGTGCGATTCATTGTGAAGGTGAAGTGATGCGTGATGTGTTGGGTAGTCGCGGTGTTGGTGTGGGCGTTTGCTGAAGCTCCAAAATCAAAACAAACCAAAACCAAGCTCTTTAGACAGATGTTTAGCGGTTGTGGTGCACAAAGTTCGGACAATAAGGGGCGCAGTGCGGAGTATCGATAGAGATAGGTGATGGTGACTGTGAAGTGGAGCTGATGGGGCTCGGATGCAATATGGAAGGGTCGAGGTGCATCATTGGCATGAGAGGAGGTTGGTGATGGCTGGTGGGAGCGCCCGAGCGCCTTCCCGCCAAGCCACAAGAAGTGGGTCTATCAACAATGATCCTTGCCTGGCAGACCGCCCAGTGACCCCCCACATAAATTAAACACTTCAAACAGCGAAAACACGTGCAGCCTGGAATCGATTGGGTAGGACAAAGAAGTGCTCGCATTCTTCTGAAACACAATCAATTCACACATTATGGTGCAACCACCCAATATGGATGATCTCAATCTTTCCGACTCTGATTCGGACGTGCTCTTTGATACGCCCGCACCACGCAAGAACAAGCAGAGAGCACAGGATGCAGGAGCCGAAGCTGGAGAGGGTGCAGCGGCAGGCAAGACACGTGTAAAGGAGTCGCATTACACTACAGAAGAGGCTCGCGAGGCTGCATTGCATCGAGAGCTGGAGAGCATGCGTAATGTCAATAAAGTTATCGAGGGTGTTGTAGAGAGCTTACAGAAGGCCAAGGACAATATGGGTGTAAGTGCAACAGCACATGAACGCGCTCAGCATGCTGATAGCAATAGACCGTCTCCAAGACAGTTCAAAATGCCTCTACACTCCTTCAAACCTGGACACGCATACTCTCGCAGACTGAACACAACCAGCGACTCATCTTGAACCCACAATGGCAAGGTGCAACGCAGGATATGATTGACATTGAAGAGGAAGAAACCCACAGAAAGCAAGCTGTCGAACGTCGAGCTGCAGAAGAGCAGGCACGGAGAGAGGCAGCAGCCAGAAAAGCAGAAGAGGAACGCAGGAAAGCAGAAGCAGGACCACCGAAGCCTGCAACAAGAGGGAGAGGCAGAGGCACAAGGCCACGTGGTGTTTCAACATCGACTACTCCCACTGGCTATGTAGGGGTTGGCGGGCAAACTGGACGTGGCATCAGCCGTAGTGACTCAAGAGGTCGAGCAGGTAGTGGCATTGGGCGAGGGCTGCGAAGTAGGGGTCGAGGGAGAGGAACCGAGTGAGCGACATGCTGGACAATGAGCGATAAAATACAACAATGATACCCAATTCGACATATCGGCCAGTCAGCTGTTGACTGCATCAGACATTCGACCTTCTCCTCTGCAAGAGTCTACAATACCACAGTCAAGATTTGAAACGGATGCTGAAGCACCTGAAGGTTCTAGACTGAAGAGACGGTCGGTTCCGCAAGACAATCTGTTGTGCGGATGCCAATCCCAGAAAATTTATTTTCCCTTCCTTTATCCGCAAAACCATCTGTCATGGCCTCTGAGCATATCTCTGGTCTCAGTGGTACCTTGCAGAACGGTGGGGTAATCTAAGAGAGGCGGTTGCGGTCCCCCTTCGGGCTTAGTTCGATGTCGCACCCCGCGGTCTTGCGACCCTCGCAGGTCCATATAACCTGACTTTTCCGCCATTGTTGGCTCTTCTTCTTTTCTGCTTATTTTCTTGCTTTGTTGCAGGTTCTGGAACCCATATTCTCTTACTTCACATCATGTCGGTACCAACAGCAACGTCATTGCGCGACATTTACCCTGAAGATGCGGTTCCAGCTGAGACGAAGCGATGGGAGAAGCTCCTCGCAAGGTTTAAGGAGGTTCATGGCAGGCAGGCAGAGTTTGTTGCTCGTAGTCCTGGGCGAGTTAACATCATTGGAGAGGTAAACCAGCATTTTACTGCTTATGTACTGGACCAAACTCACAGGTAATAGCACATTGACTACTCTCTGTACGAGGTACTGCCCATGGCTATCACCGCCGATTTCATCATGGCAGTAGCTGTTCGACCTTCAGATGAGAAGCCGCGGATACGGATAGCCAACTTGAACTCGGAGAAGTTTCCAATGCGGGAGTTCGACGTCCCTGAGGGAGAGATTCCTATTGATTCTTCAGAGCATGAATGGACCAACTACTTCAAATCTGGCCTGAAGGGTGTATCGGAGCTTCTGCAAAAGAAGCGTGGCAAGTTTCAGTCTGTCGGTATGGATATCGTCTGCGACGGCACTGTACCCAGTGGTGGTGGTCTATCCAGTTCAGCGTCAGTCGTGTGTACCAGTGCATTGGCTGTACTCGCCGCGAACGGCGAGGACAATGTGGATAAGAAAGAGCTCTGCGAGCTCGCCATTGTATCAGAACGTGCTGTTGGTGTCAACTCAGGAGGGTAAGTCTTGCTTATCACACCTGTCTATACACTACTAATGTCTGCCCTAGCATGGACCAAGCAGCATCAGTCTTCTCTCTTCGTGGTTCCGCCTTATACGTTTCGTTCAAACCCAGCCTCGACTACACCAACATCGAGTTCCCCACAACAGAGCCTGAACTAACATTTGTCACCGCCCAGAGCTTCGTCGCAGCTGACAAGCACGTCACGGCACCTGTATGCTACAACCTGCGCGTTGTTGAATGCACACTCGCCGCTGCCTTTCTAGCAAAGGCCTTTGGTCTTAAGAAAGAACTGCCAACTGATTCGTCACCATTGGGGACCAGTTTACGTGGTTTCCACGACACGTACTTCGAGGAGAAGGAGGGTGTTTCAGACAACACCAAGACCTCCGTCTCTGACTTCGAGACACAACTGCACAAGCTCGTCCAACACACTGAGGACTATCTCACACAAGAAGATGGATACACAAGATCCGAAATCTGTGACTTGCTTGGTGTCTCAGAGGACGAGCTCAACCAGCGCTACATGTCTAAGTTCCCTGTCCGTGCTGAGAAGTTCATGCTCCGTCAGCGCGCTCTGCACGTCTTCACTGAAGCTTTGCGTGTCATCAAATTCCGCTCCCTCCTTTCCTCTCCACCTTCTACAGACAAGGCGTACCTCCAGTCGCTGGGTGACTTGATGAATACAACACAAGACTCATGTCGTGACATTTACGACTGCAGTTGTCCCGAGCTCGACGAGCTGTGCCAATTGGCACGTGCGG
Organism: Leptosphaerulina australis; assembly: GCA_026120165.1. NCBI lineage: Eukaryota > Fungi > Ascomycota > Dothideomycetes > Pleosporales > Didymellaceae > Leptosphaerulina > Leptosphaerulina australis. The sequence goes on from JALRMI010000188.1 coordinate 16,716, forward strand.
CTGGCGCTACCGGGAGTAGGCTCACAGGCGCCGGGTGGGGAGGCTGCAGTGTGCATCTTGTACCTAAGGATAAGGTTGAGGCAGTCAAGAAGGCGTGGGAAGAAAAGTACTATAGGAAGAAATTCCCTGACATCACCGAAGAGAAGTTGGCACAGGCTGTTGTTGTTAGTAAGCCGGGCAGCGGAAGCATGATCTTGCGGATTGCTGGTGATTCTGTTGTTTAGAGTTGAACTAAGTTTGTGTTTTCACCAAAAACTCTTCGATACTATGGTACATCTGCTTCAGGTTCATATATTAAGATAGTATGTTCTTATTTTCCCAAATCCCCGGCTATGGCTTCTATTACCTTTTGTCTACGCCACAGTGCCGCTTTCTCCTTCTACCAGCAACGCCTGCAACATGGCAGTAACTCTATCGCCAACTCCTATTTATGTTTGCTCGATCCTGCAATTTCCTTCAAAACACCCTCAGGCATAGAATTGCGGCCAGAAAACATATACCATCCAAATCTTTCGCGAACATGGGCAGCTACTACACGGATACATTATGTGACTATCTCACGCGCTTCACAAGAATTTTGGGATCCGCCATCAGTCAGCGAGGATGAAATAAAGCGGCAATTTGGCTGCCTTGTTTACCATCTCTCTCTCTCTCTCTGTCCGCCCATGTGCAGGGTGCCCAAAGAAGCATCCAGCGGCTCACCAGGATTGAAATTGAAGATATTCACAACCGTGCACCACAGTCCTTCTTGTGGTAGTTTATTTCTTCAATACCGCCGTTCACCTGATTAAATTTTATGTTGGGATAATCAGTTCTTATATTCGATGGCCTTCAGGTATCGGAAGGCACATAGTACAATATCCTGAGGACGACAAACCCTCAACGTCAAGAAGCGATATCCTGCAGGAGCCTGGATCTATAGTATAGTATTGTAGGCATGCAAATCTCATGCAAGTTCAAGTGAAGATTCTCCGTCGATGTTGACAGTCTCTAGTGGGTTGTCTAGAGAACTTGCTAAACAAGTGAGCCGCACGCTCTTGAAAAGAAAGGCTAGGACTGCAAGTTCTGTGGGCTCTAGTGCTTCTAAAATGGAGGGGTTTTCTTTCATTGACCAACACCATGGACTCTAGGGCAGCATGAGTTTCCTCGTAAGCAAGCAGTTTGCGCTGCACAAGTGACTTAATCGGAAGACCCACCCACACATGTTTTCAATTGTGCTGTAGCAAGCTGGAAAGTACATATACATATATGGAATGCTATTTTTCTGATGATCGTTTCCTCTTTCAACTTCACTTCGTCCCTGATATCTTCTCTGTCACTGTTTGTCAGGGTAAGAAGCAGCCATGTGGATCTGTGCTCGTGAAGACCTTCGCGGTCAAGGAGAAGTTAACAAAAGGGATTCTGCTGCGTACATAAATTTCTCTCTGCCATTAATCTCTCTTTCACATAACCCAGAGCGATTGAAATCCTAGCTTCAGTCTTTCAAAATGTCTTCATTCGCTGTTCCTTCCCCAGCCAGCGATAGCAACGGTAAGTAGTCTTCCGTGCCCTTCGAAAATACACTGCCGTTCACAGTCAAGCAGCTCTTCCGCCATCTGGTGATGGACAGTCTTACAGGACAGCTCAGTACACCTCCGAGCTCAACAAGGACCTCACACAGCCCTCATTTATCGTTTACCGCCAGCTCCAACCTGTCAAGTGGCTTCGCTGTACTTATACTGAAGCCGAGTACTATAAGGGCCTAAACTACCAGGTCTGGAGTAGTGCGACTGGTCGCATGTTAAGATCCTCTCATGCAGCTGGCACTGCCCAAGAGGTAGACCGAACTGCTTTTCTAGAGCAGTATGAGAAGGTCGTAAAGGCTGAAGATGCACTGGAGACTGCTGACATTCAAGTAACTCATGACGAAGGATTAATGGAGGGTAGGTCTCTGAATTGGCGGCAATACAAGGAACTGGATGTTAACTAGATCCAGATGTCAGTGACGGAGGCGACCCCGGAGAGGATATTTTTGACGAGCCTTTGCAGTCCAGTAAGGAGCAGTCATCCCCAAAGGGCAAATGCAAGGGTAAGGGTTGAGTTTTGTAGATTACGTTAACATCTCAGTATACACATTGGATTTGGAGTCTAGAGTCATGGCTAAAGGCTCATGAGCAGAGGCATATCGGCATTTCAACAGAAAACTGCAGATGATAACCTAGACTTCTGGAGTAGACGAGTGATCTGATACAAAATCGGGACCCCCAATTAAAGTGTGCATATCGAAACATAAACGTAACGATCGTGCCTTTCCCCCCCCCCCCCCCCCCTCCCGGAATAATTTTCGGCATTGTCATGTGCCAAGTAGATATCTCTTCTGCCCAAGATATGCTAAAATACTCTGAAGTGTCATGTCGTTTGGCTGCCTTCGTCCTGTGATTCTTTACCTTAAGAGGCTACTACAGTACTGGACAGCTTGGCTAAGATAGTGGTGTATAGAGATATGCGGAGAAATAATCAAAATTGCGACTTTCTTTACCACTCATCATGGTCGAGTTGTGGAGAGTCCAATGAAGGAGCGTTCATGTTTGGGAAATCAGTTGGCTAGGCCCAGGGTGGCCTTTCCATGTCATTGGTAAAATCCTGATTTATTTTCTCAGAAATTGTAGCAAACCCACATGACCGAAGTGAAAGCAGTTAATAATACCGCAGAATATACGAATTCATTACTGCCAACATATATCACCTGATACCACTATAGGCAACGGGTAGGACATTGAATTGTTTATTTTACTCCATAGCATATCTTTATTCATTCCTTCCCTAGCTGACAATGGCTACGTGAAGATATTCTTTTCGTTACATAGATGTGGAGCTCTCAATCAGAAGTACTACAGTTTCTTCACATCCTCTACCTTCTGGAGGCGACATGGCCTACGATTTTACCATACAGTCCATCCATCTCCAAGATCCTACCTAACCTGAATTTATCGCACGTGCCTAATTAAATCTCATTATACCACTGCTGTATCAAGAAGTGGAGGGCTAAAACGAAGCCGACCACTAGTCTAGCGGGCGGTCGATTATTGCCATATTCGTTTCAAAATCATGGGCCCGCGCAACAACAAGCAGCATTGAGATGTGTTCTCGAACCAATTCGACGATACCGTTGGGGTGGAGCGCGTAATAGAGATGGCCGATCATCAGTTTCACGAAGAATTAGTCCAAAGTGAGCTTCTCTGCATGATCTGGTGGAAGCGATATATTAGCTAGCCTCAGGCGCCAATATCGATAGCTGGCTCAACGAGAACGTGTTTAGCGGCGATTTATCAGCTCAAGAGTCATTTCCAACTGATATTAAATGCCACCAGCTGCATAGAATACCCTATTCACTGATTGCTCCACGCATAACACGGCTGCTGGTTCGTCCAAAGCGTCCAGTCGTTCAGACGATAGTGCCTAAGACAAAGCAACCTATATACAGGATCCAGAGCAGAAGACAGGCAGAATTTGAAGAAGCTAGAGAAAAGAGTCATCCTGAATTGTTTAGTACGTGATTGGCGAGGGCAGCGGAGTCATTCTGGGGTGTTGAGATGCCTTTGACATGAACCAAAAAGAAGGAATATACAGGCCTAGAGAGGAGGTACATGCATGACAAGCCGGCTTCCTATGATGTCTATCTCTGCGCTCTCAAATGCTCAAGAGCTGGGCGTATCAACAAGGTTAATGTTTGTAGGTCATTGTCCACTCTGCAAAGATGTGTGGTTAAGACGTGGACGCTGAGGCGCTCTAGAAACCTAATATGGGACAGGTTCTTTTCAATAGCCTACAGGCTGTTATCCAAATCGATGTACAAGGAGTTGCACACAACCATCTCATCGTACTGTGACCGGCAGTTGGGAGGTTGAGGCTGAAGTGAGATCAGATGGCGATCTAAGCGCATTCCGGCTCTGGAGGCTTGTGGAACGAGTTGTTCAACAAGCGTTTCTGTTTCATACATACTGATAGTGTCTTCCAATGTTTTTGACAACTCGTGTTCATGCCTTATGCGAAAATGGGCTTGAGGAATGAGAAAATATTGGAGTTCGGTCTACAAGATAGCAAAATACGCCATGGGGAGGACGGCCACGCGAGCAATGACGCACCTCATCTCTTCGCGATACATGTGACTAGCAGCAAAACGACCCCTATAACTCACCTAGGGCCTCTCTGTGGCCACGCAAAACACCGTAGTAGTCCAAGATCAACCTTTCACAGGTATGGACTACTAATGACGCACCGCAAGGACCCCTAATCGTCAGCACCCGCTCGTTACCGAAAGTTGCTAACGCCGCTAAATGCTGCTCACACCTCGCACCTATTCTCTCGCTCAAACCCCCGACACGGGCTGCACTCGCCCTGGGGTCTCATATTTTCTGTGTACACAGTCGCAAAGGGAAATCCAAAACGAGGAACGGCGTGCGCGCAGAATGCTGCTGCTCCACCAAACTGGTAGCGTCAAAGTAGGCGAGGTTGTGCGGTATGTTTAAGATGCCCGTGAGAGTTCCCTAATTTGGTAATATAAAGTGCTAAGACGCGGCATGCAGGTACACGGTTACATACACTCCTAGCGAAGACCGCATACTTCCTGCGCCTGCCTTTCTCCATGTCCGCATACGAAATACTTCGGCCTTGCCCCTGCGAGCCGCATATCTCCACGGGCCCTATACTGTCCATGTCGCCGCATATCCCTCAACCTTCAATCCGAATAAGAAAGTCGATTCACCAAAAGCATACGGTGTCCCCGAGTTCGAGCCTAATTTGAAGGCTGGTGGCTACTGGAACGCCAGGCTGACAGTACCGGAACACATTAGACAGGGCGATGAGTGGAAGAACTTCGATGGCACGCCCAAAAGTGCAACATGGATCATCGAGATTGATTCCCAAATCATCTTCTCTAACTCAGCCTCTGTGAGCTACGAATTGTTGGTGGCCCGCGACGAAAGGTCACTCGATCTTGGCTTCACAGCTGTCACAGGAAATAGCTCTGGAACACCAGGAAAGATCCAAGATCACCAACAAGGGAAGAAATCGCATACATCAAATCATCCTGCGCAGCCAAAGGGTGTGTTTTCCAAGGCGATCAAGCTAGTGGTTGACGACACAACGAGTCTGTGGAACAAGCCAGAGCTGCCAGCTTACAAAGATGAGGACAGCCAGTCTGACAGGCGTAAATCCAGTGATGTCCAGAATGAACAGAAGGACGACACCCGCAAGCAAAAAAAGATACACCTTGTCATGGTGACACATGGGCTGCACAGCAATCTTGGCGCCGATATGCTATACTTGAAGGAAAGTATTGATGCGACCGCGAAACAGGCGCGCGAAGACCGCAGAAGACGGCGACAAGAGCAAAGGGGGCAAGAAACGAAATGTGGCAGCAAGGAGAATACATCAACAGCGCCTCTGTCAGGTGGTCAGGAGGACATAATGGACGAAGAAGAGGACGACGATGAAGAAGACGTTATCGTTCGCGGCTTTGACGGCAATGTCGTTCGCACAGAACGTGGCATCCAGTATCTTGGAAAACGGCTTGCTAAACACGTGCTGCAAATCACATATCCGGACCAGCCATATCTACCGATTAAGAAGTCTGTAGGAAAGAAGCTAAACCCCTTTTCGCCAACAAAGGACAAGCCGGATGAAGGCACACCTGCACATGAAGGAAGTGGTGTCCATTTCAAACCCCACTTACATAAACAAAGGCGCGCATACAGGTTTACTAGCATAAGTTTCATCGGTCACTCCCTTGGAGGACTTGTCCAGACATATGCTATAGCATACATCTACAAGCATTCACCCAAATTCTTTGAGAGCATTAAGCCCATCAATTTCATCGCCATGGCGTCGCCTATGCTAGGCCTCAGCAACGAGAACCCAATGTATGTCAAATTCGCCCTTGACTTCGGCTTGGTAGGAAGAACAGGACAGGATCTTGGTTTGACTTGGAGAGCCCCAACACTGGCGAAGAGTGGGTGGACTGCTATGGTTAGTGGATTTGGTGGGCAGTCTTCACATCAGGAACAAGAAGACCCTGGTACAAAGCCACTCCTCCGTATCTTACCAACTGGGCCAGCACATCTGGTGCTACGGATGTTCAGGAACCGTACCGTTTACTCGAATGTTGTCAATGATGGTGTTGTACCACTCCGAACCAGCTGCCTTCTATTTCTGGACTGGCGGGGCCTGGGTAGAGTAGAAAAAGCTCGGCGAGAAAACGGACTGATTGGAAGCGTCGCAGTATGGGGGTTCAGTCAATTGACAGGGCAAAATTCATCACCGAACCCCTCAAGAATAGGCTTTCCAGAGAACGATGACACTGAGTCTCCATTAGGAAACGGAGATGACACTGCTGTCCCTTTACCAGGTGCGGATGTCACCAATCAAGAAGGTAGTGTAACAGCGTCGGAAACTGCAACCCGCCAATTTCTGAATAGGCAGAAGTCAGACTCAGAGGACAATATTCAGGGAAATCCAGGTGTACCAGTCTCTGACCAGTACTTCCAGCCACAGAATACTCTAATGCAGTGGTGGAGCTATATTCGACCGACAGGGAAACATACCTCAAGGGACAAGAAGATGTTCACGCGTAGCCAGACTGTTGTCAAGGATGATGAGGAACAAGAAGGCGAAGATGCAGAGGCACAGCCACAAGGCACACAGCAAAGGAAACGGCCGCTGGCATCGCGCGGCGACAGCACGCTTGATCCATCAAAAAATTCAGCAGCACCACCTAAAACAACGATCTTCGAATCAGCCGGAGACCTCATCAATCCACCTGTTCCTCCCACTTCTTGGATTATTGATCCGAGTACCCGCGCCCGCACCATCTTCCATGATCGTGTATATCATCCTGAAGACATCCCTCCACCACCTCCAGGGAAGAGGTCTGGCAGCCGCTCTTTCTCTGGCGATAGTAGTAAATCACAAGCGTCAGTCGCATCCACCGACGAAGGCGTTATGCGAGTGGAAGAGAAGATCGCTCGTGCATATCACAAGGATCTCTCATGGCGCAAAGTGCTTGTCCGCCTAGAGCCTGATGCTCACAACAACATTGTTGTGCGCCGTATGTTCGCTAATGCTTACGGCTGGCCGGTCATTAAGCATTTATGTGACACCCACTTTGCAGATACATATTCTGCACAGACCCGAGACGAGCAGGAGCCCGCTCTCGATCGCACAAAAAGTGTCAATGCCCCTGTGGAGGAGAACGGCGAACACGTTAGGGGCCAGGAAGACTCAGTGCCACCCATCGAGCGTACAGAAAGCGAGCTTAGGGAAGTTCGCGATGAGCTAACGCCACTTGAGAACTCTTTCAGGTCGCCCAAACGCATAAATACTGCGGACTCAATCCGCAGCACTAGTTCTGCCGATTGGGATAACTACTTTGATGGGGCTACGAGCGACGAAGATGATGACAACGATGAACGGAACGCAGTCCAGAAATTCTTGCAGCTCGGCTATCCTCGTGGACCTAAGACTCCAAATTCTCCAAACCCACTGCAAACGCCGGGTAGTCAGGGAACGACCGATGCCGAGATTTCTGACTTCTTACGGGGCTCGTCAGCAGTGGCACAGCCAACACCATTCGTTGACATACATAGGGGCTTAAGCGCGAACCCAAAACAATTGAGCAGGTCAGCAAAGGAGCCAGATTCTCAACAGCCGATGGGTGGGCAAGCCATCCTCCCTGCGGGTCATCAGGTAGCTACAAGTCCACCTAGTAGTCCATCGCTGCACCTCAGTGACGTAGGCTTGAGACGATCGCTGGAAGCCAGCCCTGAGGCGAACAGAGTACAGAGCAGAAGTGGAGTGACCGAACAGGTTGCGAGAACATTGAGCACGTCGAAAGGGAAAGGGCGCTCGTAGTGCGGGTGCTTTTGGAGATAACGAATATTGCATTTAGCCAGATCAGTATATTTGGATGGTTCCATGACTAGGGCTCAGATATACCCAGACTTTGATACACCGTTTGTACGATTGCCTTTACTCCCTACATGTTAACCACATATTATCTCCATTTGCACTTGTGAGTATCGGTAGTGCTTGCCCGAAGTCCTTTTGCAACGTCACCTCATTTTCGTTCCTTCCGCTTTCACTTTCACTACTTTACCACGTGCTCTGTTTGTAGACGACTTGTCAACAACAAAGCTTCTCCTCACTTCTTCACATGAACGTTAGACTGTCACAAACTCGAACGCTTCTCCTCGAACCACCAGGAGTTCGCCTTGTCACGTTGCAAACGCAGCACAACGCACCTTAATTCTAAGGCTGCTATTCGTTGTGCCTCAGAATGCCGGGCACTAAGAAGAATACTCCAGCTTGTCCGGCCCAGTGGGTTGGCGGCCAACGACGCAAATTAGTTCGCCGCAAGGTTGCAAACGGAGGGCCGCCACGGTCAAGCACGATGCCTATGTTGAATACAGAGTCAGCTGCCGCCAGCTTGGTGAGCAGTGCGAGCAGTGTAGGCTCAGACTACATCACAGAGAGGCAGTCAGAAGACAGCTACGATTATCACCAACGTAAGAAACGACAAGACCTTGAAGGATTCGAAGATAAGATGCAGTTCTATCCACCGAGCGGTGCAGTGAAGTAGTTGCAATCCAGGCGTTGATGGCGAGTACGCAGCTGATATGTCTAGATCTGGCGCACCGTATACGCCCTTCACAGACGGCCCAGTGACGGCCTCACCGAAGCCCACAGCAACCGGCAGTAGGAAGAAACCAGGTCTGTTTGGTACTAAGAAACCTAAGGCCCTTGATCGACCAAGCGGCTCTTCACACACACCAGTGGTAACCTCGCCATTGCCTACCACTACACCGTCCAAAGCTGCACAATTCTTTGGTCTCGAATCGAAACCTAAGGTCGCCGATAGCCCACGTCATACTCAGTTGCAGGATGATGGCATCACTGATGATGATGCTCCGGTTAGACCAACACTCACGAAGCAGCATTCTCTGCCTCTGCTGACTAGATTAAAGCCAGGCGCAGACCGACAGACTAAGTTCAAGGAAGAGGGCGTAGAGCCTGACCTCGCCAAGCCAACGAAGAACGTCAAGACCAGCGCCAATAAAGGGCTACGCATGCTCATTCCAGATTTTGCAGGCCCGAGGCGCTCAGTAGTACAGCAAACCACAGCTGTCACAACACGTTTCGATCTTGACGATGATGATGCTGATGTTGGGTACAGCAGTGACAGCGGTCTCCACGAGCCTCGATTCCGCATCCCTGCCGCGCCCCGACCTGTGGCTGCCGCACCGAAGCGTCGTATGCGCAAGAAGAGCCCTAAGCCATTTGAGCGCATGTCACCCATAACAGAAGCCTCTATTGAAGAGCTTCGTCCGATTTACTGTGAAGGCGAAGAAATAACCGAATTGGGTGTCATCTCTGAGTATGAGTGTGACGAGCCTGCATACAGCACTCCAGTACTGTCTCGATCGCATACTCAGTTTATTGTACCATTGCATAACGGGTTCGAGCTTGATGAAGATGACCTCTCGCCCACGGAAGAATTCTACGACGAAGAGGCCACTGACGACGAGGATCCTACAATATATCCCAGCACCAAAATTGATGTCAAACGAGTGCATTGGCAACAACCAGCCACTGTGCACATACGAAGCCCCCTCCAGAGCATTGAGGATGATTATCTCGATGCAACCGAAGAGGACATGCGGCTCGAAGCGCGTAGAATAACGCTGGCTAGAGTCGAAGCCGAGAAGCAGGCCATGGATGCAGAGATCGCTCTACTGAAGCGTGAGCACGAGAGGTTAAAGCGCATACTTGAAAGTAGTGGAGGTGGTGGATGTGCTGCTGTGGAACCAGATTCTACGCCTGATGAGATCAGCGGCGAAGACGAAGAAGATATGATATCACTTTGCAGCAGCTCCGACTTTGATGAAGAGTCTATCGTGCAGGAGGCAAAGGCGACGACCTTCGTGAAGGTTACACCAGGCATGGTTAAATTTGTGGATATCCTGCCCAGAAAGAAGAAGCCGGTATCCTCCATTCGAAGCACTGCTCCTGTCCCAAACAAGCTGACGCTTATTGAGCGCGAGAACAAGGGTACCGCCACCCCTGCACATGGTGAGAATGTACCTCCTGTCAGCGTAAGTTTTTTTTGCCAGTTTCGTTATGCTCGCATTAATGACCAACTCAAGCCTGTCGTCACCCACTATCACCACGAGGTTCCAGATCGTACGGTTAAACACAAGAAGTCGAAGCTGACTCGTGATGAGTCTCGTTTACTCGTCCAGAACTGGATCTCAGACTACAACAGCACTGAGCAGCGGCCTGTATCTACCCGTGTTGACCCTGACGTCCTTGCCGATCAGGAAACTCCACCTGCGCCGTTCCCTAAGAGCGATGAGGCACTCCCTACTCCTCCTATTAAGCCACGTTCGGACTCGTTCACACTTCCAAAGCAGCTTCAGAAGCATCAGTGCATCAACAACGGCCACATATTTCACCCTATAGACCTGAAACAGATTCCTGACGCTGCCGTCGTCAATAGCTTGGAGGTTAGGCCTTATCTGCAGACGTATACTGGTGTCAAGCAGCACGTGCACATACCTGTGCTTTGCGAGAAGTGTGGAGAAGATTGTGACGAGAATGTTTGGGAATGTGAGATTGCTGTTTGCCGCATGGTTGTTTGCCAGAGCTGTGCTGAGGATATGGAGGCTGAGTGGCAGGAGAGGGCTGTCAGTGGTTGGAAATATAAGTAACTCAGATGACTAACAAGTTAGGAGGTTGATTTTTGAACCAATTGTAGAAGCATTGTAGGCCGTTTTTTGTTTTTGGGGCCAGGTAGCGTATTTGCTGCTGCCTGGTTCGTTTGTACGGCAAGGCTTATTAGGGCCCTTATCTTACCTTTCATCTCTCACCTGGGCTAGTTGAAGCTGCAAATGAGTATACATGAATGCTACAGATACCCGTTCTCTTGCCTCTCCACTTTTAAGCGCTCGCACCCAGAATAGACACACCGTTGCTGTTGACACCATTTACAGTATCAACCGACTGAGTGAATTTTCATAACGATGCAATTATAAAACTCGTCATTATCGGTCATCAACCAGCCAACAGTGCAACCTCTGCTTCGACCTTTAGTTCTTTAGATACGATATCCTACACTATAGATTAGTTCATGCTTACTGCAACAGCAGTAAGAAGCTGAAACCTCCCGTTGAGAAAATTTAACAGCTATGAGACTTGCGTAAGGAGAATCATGTTAGTGAAACCCAGCTGGAACCAACTACACGGCATGATCATATGAAGGATGAGGTAGTGGTCCACCACTGGAGGCTGACCTCACAATCCCTGGCTTCCTACCTAAGCTGTTCGTTTGTGGTTTAATGTTACACGACCTGATGAGTCTGTTTCAGGTCAGGCATGCACCGCACTCTCCTAGCTATACGAGAACTCAGAGGAGTATTCGGTCGACTTGATGGCTCTGGATTACTGTTTGTGGTCATTGTCAGTACATGTCAGCAACCCAAGCGGCCACAAGTTCAAGCTTCTGTTAATGCACGGCCTGGGCGTACGTACTCGATTTCTCCCACGATCATGTCGACTCAACGCAACGGCCTTTGCAGAGAGAGTGAAGGAACAAGTTGAACCACCGTAGCCACGTTCTCAGATTCAAAAAAAATTCGAAAGGAATTAGCACACACCAAGCTCGATCAAGCGTACGTGCAAATTATATGGACCGCCGAAACCACTGCATAGAAGCTAACATAGCAATTTCCGCGCTTGGACGAGTATTGTCGGCACAGAACCTCGGAATACCACGACGAGGATGGCTGTCGCCGATTTGGCGAATGAGAAAGCTTGCCATGATCGATACAGTTAGACTCACACCGCCGACATTCAAACTAGTCAAGCAAATCTACCATATGTAAAGGAAGCAAACAGCGTCAGCACGTACTCAAGTTTTGATTAAGCCAGCAGGTAGCTCCAGGAAGCTTCCAGAAGCATGCACCACAGCCCAAGATGTCTCAGCAAAGTGCAGTGTATTCTTCAACGCGCTCAGCGTACAGTGCTGTAGTACGTGCCAGCCTACTCTCATCTGAGGGTAAACTCAGAGTATAATTAGTCTATACGGTTAGTTCTTGCTATTGGAATTTCTGCGGACGTCTGCTAGGTGCGCTCATGCTTACCAATGAGTGATCAACATCTAGAGAGAACTGTTGGTAGGCTTCTGTACGATCGTTCGGATAATAACAACAAAGCAAATTAGTCCTTCTATGTTGTTCTCTCCCCAGACTACAATACAGGATAGTGGATATAGGTGATTGCCAAAATGGCGCTAAGCCCACCGGTGACTAGCACGCCCATGACCACGAGGCCGAGAACTGTAACCAATGCGTATACCCACAAGAAAAGTGAACAACTGCATTATCCAGATACTTCCGGAAGTCACAAGCCTCGTAAGCTACATTGTATCGCACAGGAACAGTCCTAATGCAGCATCCTGCCTCGTACTGACAATGTACACTATTATTGGTGGACCTCTGTATAATCGAACCGGGGATACGACGAAGCAAATTGATTCTTATTTCTCTGTCTCTCTAGACTGCTGTTCACATGGAACCCTTTCCTACTTTAGTCATCAAATTTCTTATTTATGTATTTGCTACTACAGTCAACTCCCGCTATAACGATATTCGTTATAGCGATATTTGTTGGGAGGTCTGTAGCACTCATACTTAAGGAAATTAACAGAAACTTATGGCATTCTTTGGGTTGTCTGTCTCCCTGTCGTTCTCTGGTGAGAGGAACATGCATCGTGGGGTATGAGAGCTAGTCCTTTATGGGCTAGCTCCAACCATTATGTAATCACACCAGAGGGCATTGACATGGTCCAGCAATATCCACGATATAAAGATATTTGTTGGAACAGCGATAGATAGCACAGGCGTTGAAGCTGGTTGTTTAGGTCAGCACCAGGCTGACTCAGCGTGGAGATACTTAATTCCCCGCAGTGCAACTACGGAAAAAAGAGAATCATCAGCAAGAATTACAGACACGATTGATCAAGGCGGCTGTCAGGATGTGTTTGTTGGGCCCCTGCATATGTGTCCTTAATTGCTGGCGGCTAATGCAGCTTCCAGATTCGTCTGTGCATTAATCGAGCGTCCAAAGCATATCAGTGTGACGCGTCTTGTCGCCATCAAATACCTGTTTACGGAAACTTTTCGTTTGAGCAGATTCCCGCTTTCAGTTTACACCAAATTTAGAGAAAATTGTGCCAGTCGCACAGGAGACAGTAAGGCTTCCCGTTCGCTCAGCCCTATTTAAGCAACGTACTGGCGGATTAGTAGTTAGGTGGATGACCAACGAATACCCGCTGTTGTATGTTTTATGGAGTTTTTTTTTTCCTTTTTTTTTCCAAGGATCAGCTCTGACCTGGGATGCTTCAATGAACCTGTCAGTGCATCAAGGCCTATGCAGCGCTCATGCACTCTTTCTCCATTATACTGCGTTGTGAGTTTTCTTTGTAAAATATCACTCAGTCTACATCCACACAGAGACAAAACGATCTACGCGATACCCAATTTAGCAACAAGTGGCATGCCGCGCTATCGGATCGGATTGGATTTTCATTTAACGTCTATGGGAGTCTAAGACTATCTAAGACGAGATGATTCACTCATCTGGTAAGGTTGGGATGTTTTCAAGTGTGGTGTTCAATGGAGATACAAGGGATGATGTGGGATGACTCCCATGAGTTTTTGAGGCGGCTTTGAAATGGAGCTATGTGTTGAAATGTGCACCTGAGACACAGTGGAAAGTGGTTGAAATAGTGACTGAATGATACCGCGCTATCATTACAGTACGATCCGCAGTGATAACAACACTCACATCATATATGAAATGCCTCCAAATATGATCTTATGCGTGATTGTAACAGCCACTACCAGGCTTCCACCACATCACTGAAAACGTCACAAGAGTACGGAAGTACTAGCGTTACAATTAGTCATATTGTACGGATGCTGCTACGATTCAATTCACTGTACTGTACTTACGCACCACGTGATGCGTATGGTGTGATTGTACGCTTCGTATTACGGCCTGTTGGACGTGCTGTAGAATGAGACAAGAACCAGTGGACTGTGAACAACTTTGACGCTAATGCGGTTGTGACAGCGACAGTGGCACATGGCACTACTTCCCTGACAAGGCTCATTTATTTCAACCTGAAAGCAAAGTAAGAGGAGACAATCGCTAGGATACACTGAAGTATATGAAGTGTTCATAGATCTATATATGTACCGCGCTTTAGCAGCATATCAACACTGGGCCCCGTCCTATATAATACCTGTGTAATTGTTGCCCAGACCAAAAACGAGAAGCTCGCAGAGCGAGACATGCAAGAAGCGCGCTGCCATACATGCATGCAGAAAACGTATACAAAGGGCAATAACAAACGAAAGAGAACAAAACCAGAACCATATGAGGTTACAACGCCGTAGGATTTTAAGGTGTCGAGTGAGTATCCAGATGCAAGTGGGCCGTTAAGCAGAACCAATGCTGCGCAAATGATAAGATGAGATCGTTCCTGCCGATGATGATGATGGAGCTGTACGAAGGGGGCTAGCCAGGTCGCCTGAAGGCTTCAACACAGAGTGTTGGTGTCTCGACCTGTTTGTTGGTCGGTACACCCTCATTCTTTCTTCGATCGAAGAAATTCTGGCACTCATGCGAAACGAACGTCCACTCTGCAAGGGCACGACCAGCGTAACGGCTTGACGTTGCAGCTTTGCCTGTGGGCTGAACGCTGCTGACTGCATCAATATGTATGCCCTTCTGCTGGAGTAGGATCTGCGCTGGAAGCGGTAGTCGTGGAGGCTGAAGTCGCATGTTTTGGTAGGTGCCAAAGCGTTTATCGACCCATTCGAGGGAGAAACGGAAACTGTAGGAACGATGAGTAGGAGGAGGTGATGGTGTTGGTGTAGGAGCTAGCTTCTCGGCAGGTGCCTTCTCAAGTGAGGTCTTCGGAGGTGTCGCTGTCCTTGCGTTCTCCTTGTCCTTGGCAGCTTGCGCAGTCGCTTTTGATTTCGAAGGCTTCGATGAGCCGCCTATGAGGCTCTTGAACATACCCCACTTGCCCTTGGCTGGCTCTTCGTCGGGAAAGTCGGTCGAGTCCGTCGCCAGTGCTGCAGCTTTCTGAACCATAGGTTCTGGGACCGGTGCAGAAGCGGACGGTTTCCGCTGGTAAGGGTTCTGCACAACGCCATCAAATGTGAGGAAAGGTCCGTTGCTGGCAGCGATAGGATTATCATTACGTATAATAAGGAAACGTCGGCCGGGAGCAGGGTTGCAGGCTTGTGTTGAGGGAAATGCGAGTTGCAGTCGTTCGGCATCTTCGGCGAGCCAGAGGTAGTGGGACCATACAGAGCGAAGTCGTTCACTCAATGCTGTCTTAATTTCCCTGGTTCCCTGTTAGTAAAATATCATCATAAACGGTAGAACTGACATACACTTCGATCTCAGAAGGCTCGCCATCGAACCTGGCGACCCGCCAACATATCAAGCGCATATAATACGAGCGCACCATCGGACACCAATGATTGAACCTGCTCTCGAAGAAATCAGGTTCTAGGAGAAAGTCAAGGCACAAGCTCTTCTTTCGTTGTTCGTCCAAGGCTAAAGTAGACCAAATGCTGTAGAGGAAGGAGTACAACTTGATTTCCGTAGCCGTGTTCTCGCTTGCTGTCATCTCACGGCATACTGATAGCCAAAACGGCCAGTCAAGGACGACATGATGCTCATTATTGTGTTGCTCGTAGCGCACCAAAATTGCGAATGCCTCTTCCAAAAAGTCGCATAACGTGTAACACGCATTGCTGTCGAAGACTGAGATCTTCCTTGCCTGTGCTTGCAGTAAGCTCACAAAGCTATCTGCAAACAAATGCCTAGCAGCATGAATGTGCGTGTTGCCCTCTGACAGAAAATCGCGTATGAGCATGACCAATCGGTTCTCTTGCATCTGTCGGGTAGCATTTGCAGGTGGAATGGCCATGGTGGACGCAGAGGCGTCAGGGTCACTCAGGACATCGTCAAAAGTGATAGACTGTGCACCTCCACTGTCCTCTGGTTGCTGAGGTAGGGCATGTCTGTTGACTGTCGCATCCATGTTTACAAGGATTTGCGCATGTACCATAAGTAGTCCTGGTGCGCAGACACGTTCCTGTGCAGTCGGTGCATTCGGCAGAAACCCAGTTATGAGGACGTGATAATGCTTGACAAAAACGTAGAACAGGTCACTCTCCGCTCCCGACCAGCGCTTCATCCATAGCCCGTACCATTCGAGATTGGCGATCTGCAGTGGAGGTGCAGCGGCTGGTGGACTGCGCAGTACACGAACCATCCTAGCTAAAGACTGAAACTTGAGCGGGTGAAGGTTCGATGGAAATGCAGCGGCGATGCGATCCGAGATGGCATCTAACTTGTCTAATCTCGAGATACCTGCTTCCTCTAGGACGCGTTTCATCATCTCCAGAGGTGGGCTCCAGAGTCGTACCAGAATATCGGCAACTCCAGGACAAAAACAGAAGGCATATGCACAAGTCTTTCCGCAAAAAGTGACCAGACTTGCTGCTGCGTTTCGTGGGGTCATCTTGTCAACCACAAATGCCATCTGCGACATAAGATTTTGCTGGAATATGTTCTTGACATTGTGGTAGACGGACTCTGCAAGGAAGTCGGACGAGGCAGACGTGGCAGAAGTAGCAGTGAAAGTCGAAGCAGTTTCTTCGCGGTCGACGAGCGCGCAAAACGGCGACGGTGCAAGCCTCCATTCGGGCCTCTCCATGATTCCAGCGAGACCTTCCAGAATCACAGGACGATCAGTCCCAGATATCGACTGGTTGTTTCGCCCTGCCACAAGTTCCAGTAGCCCGGTCCACCACCCATTGAGAATGTTCGTCCTTCGATCGAGGTCTTCAGGCCTGAGCTTTTGGTTCGAGGGGTGGTTGGCGTACTTGTAGAGGAAGTCCTGCAGGAGGCTTGTACGAACGATGTTGGCTTTTAGAGAACTGGACTTGTGTTGGAACCTGTCACTTGTAAGCTTGGAACGACCGCAGACAGCGATCCACATACTTGCGCAGCTCGCCCTCTAGGGTTCTGAACACAGTCCAGAGTTCGTCTTTCTTGCGGGGTTCCGTCTTGACGCGATTGCCTAGCTTGTCTGTCGATATATTGCGTGGAAGTGGAGGAACAACGTTGGTAGGGCTGAGGGGGCTTTGCGAGTGCGGGTACAGGGGGAGCTGTTCGGTCGAGAAAGACTTTGGTACAGCGGGAACGGCAGGCCCGTTGGCTGTCAGAAGGGCGCTGAGACGCTTGTTCTTCTTGTTGCGGGGCATAGGTGCAGGTCGCTGGTCTACGGTATCTTCTGCCTCGTCTCTTACTTTGTCATTGGCTTCAGCCTCCTCGAGAATGCTGTCTGTGCTCGCTGATGTCTTCCGCTTCGGTGGCTCAGCGGTAGTTACCTTCTTTTTCGAATTCCCTTCTTTCAAGGCTACCTTCTTCTCCTTATTACTCTCCTTGGAGGGCGAAGCTGTGATGGACTGCTGTCGCTGTCGCTGTCGCTGCTGCTGCTGTTGCTGTTGTTGCTGTTGCTGTTGTTGCTGTTGCTGCTGCTGCTGCTGCTGCTGCTGTTGTTGTTGGTGTTGTTGTTGTTGTTGCTGCTGCTGCGAGACAGCCCAGGACTTCCTCCTCAGCTTCGTCAAAGACCTCGAAGGGGAGCCATTGGGTGACTCTGTCTCTTTGACTGCTTCTTTGCGGTGGCGCTCAGGTTTGGGTTCGATCGACGGTTCTCTGCTTCTGCTGGAGAAGGGGAGGAATCTCGACGACCGACGTGTAGCGTTGGCAGGCCTCAATTGCGGCATTTCCAGGGCCTGAGGCGCCTCCTCTGAAGAAGGACTCGACCCACCTGACGAGCTGTCGTATGTGATATCGACATCCTTGCCCTTCTTCAGATCCTCCTCTGAATCGTGCGCCAGCGCGTCCTTCTCCAGGTTCTTCACTCGTGGAAAGTATGTGTATGATGCTGCCTTGGGTAATTGCGCCCTTTCAGGCTTCTTCTCGCCCTCGCTGGAAGGCAATGGGCCAACTTCTGAAGCTGCTCTGCTCCTACCTCTCGATTTGCTTGAGAAGACATCATGCCCTCGCAGGGCTGAGGCGACGGCGATTGGCATGGCGGTGGATGGTGATGTATAAAGCGAGTGTATCTGTGCTCGATGCTGATTCCCCTGGCTGTGCTACTCCTCCATGAGCGGCTTCCAAAAGATGCTTCTGCGTTATTTTTCACAAGCTCATGGTGCAAGAACAGGAATAGAGCGGCGTGGTTCTGTTAAGTTGGCACAGCGGGCCGTCGTCCAGTGGGCTGTGATGGCAGTTGAAAGATCCACACTGCTAGTACGTCACAGCCTCGCCGTACGGTCGGAACGAACGGAAGGGTGGCTGGTGAGGGCTGCAATGGTGTTCGCGGGCAGCGCAGAAGGGAGCCAGGCAGACGCTGTTAATACTTCAGTAGCGACTGAGGACGTGCTTGTTTGAGAAAATGCGCTCAGGCTGACATTGGATCGACTCGATTCATGTCCAAGAATTTGACGCCTGCACTGACTGCACCGCACGCCGACAAAGACAACTGCAGCTAGCAGGGGGCGTACCTCCCGCTTGTGCAGATCAGTGTCGGAGGGATTTTCTAATATTATAACCGGGGCTTCATTGCCGACCTTCTGCCTGTCGTTCGCTCTACTCTCGCTGTCCACGGGCCGTAGTCAGATGTGGGAGCATAGTAGTGCAGGCCTCAACATGACACCTTTTCGATCTGTTGCATATCAACCCGTCAGT
This sequence comes from Leptosphaerulina australis, assembly GCA_026120165.1. Taxonomy (NCBI): domain Eukaryota; kingdom Fungi; phylum Ascomycota; class Dothideomycetes; order Pleosporales; family Didymellaceae; genus Leptosphaerulina; species Leptosphaerulina australis. The sequence continues at coordinate 35,592 of JALRMI010000188.1, forward strand.
GTGACTGCTGGCATCCACAGTCTGATCTATAGGATAGAACGTGGTTCGTGCCATCTGCCAGTGCGGGTCTTCCCCCAATGCTCTACTATGCACCATATGGCGCGAGTGAGCCTTGTTCTTTCAACACTTGTGAACACCTGCAATCTCTCCTGAGGCGTCCCTGCCCTTAATCAAATGACTTATCGCTTGATTTCAAGGCATCGATATCTTGGCTAAAGCGCGCGCTTACCACCTAATGGGCTTTTGCCCCGAACGTGGATCGATTCATACAAAGAGCTCATTGCTCTCAGTGCACTGTTCTTGGTGGGTTCTTCGATAGTCTACAATGCGGAACTTACGGGCCTGTCGACTACCCGGCTCCGCTTGCCCAGCCTTGCATCTGCCGCTCGTTAAGTCCAACCACCAAACCACCAATGGTTTCGAGGCCATGCTGAGGCTGAGGTGAGCTGCCAGCGGACTAATCCGAAGACTTGTCTCTCAAATGCAGACAACTTGGACTGTAAAATTTTCAAAAGAGCCTGTGGCGTATGCAAAGGTACTTGTTTCGCTGTAAATGGCGGGTCAAGTCAACTCTTTTGCACGTTTATGTCTGCCACCAATACTTCGGTGCAGGTAGCTGAGCGTGCTGTGCATGTTCGTGCATGTTCGTGCATGATGCTGTACCTGATCTAGTCTCTCCCCGCATATAGATGCAAGAACAACAAGTCGAGATGGTTGCCGTGGGGAAAGCCCAGTCACCGATTGAGGTTCAAGCTCGCTTCCTCCAGGTCTTGCAACGAGCTTCCATCAATCAAGCACCCTCGTTTGAGTTCTCACGATTGCTAAGCCTCACGGCATGTTGGCAAAGTGCGCTAGTGCTATACACGTATATGAGTCTCAGCTTGCAACATGCCATAGTGCTGACTATGCATTTCTTCGAGTCCGTCATATCGATACGTAAACTAGAGTTGCGTCCCCACGTTAGACGGCCGAGACAGCCAGAGAAATACTTGGAAACGCGTGGAGCCATGTCACGTGATTTGGATGCATTATGAATGTACTTCAAGCTCGGCGGTCTATTGCCCAATCCATATTGACACATTCGCTAGTATTTTGGTACAGATGATCTCAATATCAGACCGCTGCCAGCTTAGTGGGTGGCACCGGGAGTGGTAATCGACTCGTCCTCCTCAACGAACCAGTCCTCCTCGGGCAGGACCTGTCCATCCTCTGCGGAAGCCTCGGTGCCCACGTCAGGCTGCTGAGCCTCGTAGGCCTTGAGCTCGTTTGCAATGTCCGCCTCCTCGGGAGACTTGGGAGCGGCAGGAATCGAGAACTTCTGGACATGACCCTCGGCATCGGTGGGCTTGACCTGGGGAGCCTTGTAGTTCTTAAGCTCACGGAGATAGAGGTCCTGCACCAAATCGGCTGCACCAATTGCATTAGTAGTGTCGGTGGGTGTGCGATTATGATGATGTACCTGAGCGAACGGCCGTAGGGGTGATGAAGGTGCGGCGGGCAATGGTAGGCTGCTGGCGAGCAACGCGTGCGAGCGCCTGGCGCTATTTCGGATCAGCAAACATCAACAATTGGGTGTCTAGAAAAGCGTACCGAGGCCCTGATGGATTGCGCGAGCATGATGTTGGATTGGGAGGGAGTGGGAGCTGTCAATGGAGCTCCTGCGTGCACTTCGGAGCCCTCACCTTCGATTTTCCATTATGTAAGCACACTAGCGTGGTCTTTGGCTTGGCGCTACGCTTCTGCCTTTCTTGCACTTCAGTACCACCGCTGCTCCAGGCAAGCAATCTCATCCTCTCATCCCAACTAACCGCGGCGTCAACCTCGCCCGGAGCTTTAGAGAGCACAACTAGATAATAATAACGTGACTGTCAGCATGTCGTACGCGCCTAACGGTCGCATGCTCTCGCCGGGCGAGGTGTATGAGGAGGCGCCGAAACCTGTACAGGAGGAAGAATGGTCGGAGGACCTCAACGTTACCCTGATGTGCCCAGATTGTCGCGAAATGCCTCCAAACCTCGTCGAAGAGTTCAGCGCTGGAGACACCATCTGTGGCTCCTGTGGTCGAGTCCTTTCTGAGCGCGGTATCGATACACGGTCAGAGTGGCGAACGTTTTCCAACGACGACCAGGGCAATGATGACCCCTCTCGTATCGGTGATGCCGCCAACCCACTGCTTCGAGGTTCCCAATTGCAGACTGAGATCGGTTTCGGTGATGGCGGTCTAAAAGTGCGCGAACTGTCTCGTGCTCACAACAAGAGCAATCACGACAAGGGCAACAAGTCACTCCAGTCTGCCTATGGCCAGATCACTACACTCTGTGACTCGCAGAACATCAGCAAGACCACCCAAGATACGGCTAAGCTCCTTTTCCGCATGACGGACGATGCAAAGTTGTTCAAGGGCAAATCGCAGGACGCCATCATCGCCGGCTGCATCTTCATCGCTTGTCGACAGCACAACCAGAATCGTAGTTTCCGTGAGATCTTCAAGATGACAAACGTGTCAAAGAAGGAGGTGGGTCGTACATTCAAGGCACTCGAAGCATTTCTACAAAAGAAGCAGAAAGACAGTGGCCCTCAACAAGCCGGCAATGGTGCTGTCCTGGACACCGCCAATTTTGCGAAGACCAGCGGTAGCACAAGCGCGGAAACGCTCATGCCTCGTGCGTGTGCCAAACTTGACCTCGAGCGCTTCATTCAGCTCATCGCTGAAGAGTGTGCTCGTCTCGTCTCGGACCACGGAATCGCTGCTGGCCGCTCCCCTCTCTCTATTGCCGGCGCCTGTCTTTATTTTGTCTCTCACCTTATGGGTAATCCCCGGTCTCCCAAAGAGATTGGTCAAGCTGTCGAAGTCAGTGACGGTACTATTCGTACCGCTTACAAAGCCCTCTATTCGGCGCAAGACCAAATCATCAAGCCAGAGTGGCTAGAAGCCAGCAAAGGTGGTGACAAGTCGAGGCTACCTGCAGTCTAGGACAACACGAGCAATTAACGGGACAGAGGAGTGCTCTCGCAACTCGCTCGACAACGAACCTAGTATAGTTCATTGTTTTCTGGAGAAAAACAATAGATTGGCAGGCTTGTAACCCATGCATTTAAGGATATTGTCTATGTTTGATTCTTTGCATTTACTAGCGAGCATGGGATGGCGTTCATTGGCAAGGCAAAACAAATTGGTCAGGCTTGTGTTTATAATACCCTATAGAAAGACTCGAAAATTGAATCACGGTTTCTGTGAGCCTCTCTAGTATTACACTATAATGCCCCAGCGACTTCTTTGGCGCATACGTAACGCAAGTGGACACTGTCGATCTTCGATTATAATAGTCACGGGCGAAACCTCACTGTATCTGATTGATGTAATCGCTTCACTCTCACAAACATTATTTCTTTGGAACACCATTCTTCTGGCGAGGGAAACAGGTCGTGTTGCGAATTCTCAAGTGGCATTGCAACTGGTTGATTAGACGTGCTGGGTGAAGCACTGGTTTGACAAGATCGAATCAGTAGTGGTATCGCCCTCAAACTTCACGACTTATTGGAATACTGAGTGGTCTCGACTGGTATTGCCCATTTTTATCTAATCTGAAATCCAGAAGTAACGACGTCCGGTATGACCTGAGTATGATGGGTTGTGATAGGCTTGTTGGTTTTGACAGCCCCTTGTTTGACCTGATCGTCGGTGGTGGCATCGATTTTAATGGTGAGGCTGCTGACGTGAGATTATGTCCCCTTGCTCGGTGTGACCTCCATGGCTGTAATAAAGTCTACACTGAGCATAACTCCTGGTAGAGTGGGCCTACTTTATGGTGTATTGCTGGTGTCGACATTGGGGTCGAGTTTTGCACTGAGAAGACAGGCCTATAATTCCTTAACAGCCACACTGGGTCAGCTCATCTCCACTGACTCTTACCTGTATGTGAAGCCTGGTGGTCCATCCACGGGTGCACGATATGGTGAACGGAATCCGACGAGGCTACATATTTCGGTTACTCTCATGGTAACTGTTGCTGAGACCTACAATGAACCACATAGAACGGCATAGATGCAGTATGTGCAAAATAGTGCAATGTAAAAATGATATAGAAAAGAAGAGAAGATTCGAAGAAGCTGAGGTCAAATAGATCAATAATAGGAAGAAGAAATGATGTGAACAAGATACGGAGAAACGAGCAAAGTTGGAATTGGGTGACAGTTATCTTTTACATTCGCTGAAAACCTCGATGCCCCTGATTGGTGCCTACTAAGGTTTCCTTGCTCAATCTTTCCTCTTTCGGCTGCTAACATACTCGCCTTTCTTGGAATTAGCTTCGCATTATATTATAAATATTCGCTCAGGCAACTTGCGGTTATGTTGTGTATAAATAGACGTTGCGTCCGACATACAGCTACATACCCTATACTAATGCGACCATATGATACATCTCAATGATGACCAACTTCTCGCTAGACAACCCTACAAACTGAGATTTTTTCTTTTCCTCACAGTCCCGCAAACATTGGTTCCAATTCGCTTGTCCTTGCTTCCCCTTACAGACCAGCAACGCCTGTTCTGAGTATTCTTTTACTTGACCCTCTCTCTATGCTTAGCTTACGTTATCTTTGTTTGCTTTTCTTACTCAATCTATCCAACCATAACATTCCTCACCCACTCCCCAAATCCACCCTCGTCAACACTCTTGCTGAAGGCAACCCAGAATGCTAGTTTCTCACTGACTGGGCGTGCACAATGCTCGACCAATGCTTTCGTGTTGACACTCCTTAGTCCTTGAATCCGCATCAGCTGCTCTATCCATTCGAGGTCTATGCCACCTACGCTTCCACCACCCCATTGCTGCTTTATGCGCATCATAGTTGCATAATCCTGCGCTGTGGGCGCAACGATGTGCTCCCAACCATTATCAGGCCGACCGGTTACGATATTCAAATGAAGTGTTTGGAGGAACATCGACGGTGCAGTTTGAACATTTTGGGGGTCGATCCAGGATGTATTCGGGTTGGTCGTAGGTAATGAAACTGGTGCCTTAGAGGCGTCTGCAAGATAGGCACACAAGCTCTCCCACTCTGCGCGATCGAATTCTTTGGTATATGGCAACGCCTTCTTTGTGATACTCAGATGTTTGATGTAACTCCTGGAGATTGGAGTGAGGTCGCTCAAAAAGGGTACGGCTGCCTCAATGGAGGTGTGGAATGAGAATGTGTATGTAGAGTACAAGATTTTCGAGGCTTCAGCATGAATCTGGCGGTTGATGCTGAGCAGGGAAGGAACAGTATGGCGCAAGTGTGCGGTATACGGGGAGAGAAGGACTCGGTATGTCGTAGGGGTGGTCGTGGTCAGGAAGGGGCCTTTCATATTGGATGAGTATACGTTTGTGAATGAAGCTTGGTAGTGAGGCAACGTACCAGTCCTGACATGATATGTGCTTCGACGTCGCCACGTTCGGCTTGCTTGAGCACCCAGCCAAGGGTCAATTGTTCGTACACTCAATATGAAGGGATCGTTATTTGTGTCTCCTGACAAATAGGTATGAAAATCTGGGAGTAGGTTCGTGACTGAGGTTCCATGAGCACTTGTAGGTTGCGACGAAGGAAACAACATGTATTCATAGATCATGAGGCGAATCTCCATGGGCAGACGTAGTAGTGGTGAAGTCGGCAGCCTGTCCCTAACTGGACCGCCGGGTGTAGCCATAATGTTTGCGATCCGAGAAGTTGTATCCATTCGGTTGCGCAACTTGTCGTGGTAAAGCTCGACTATGCTATTGGATACTTGGGTTTACCCTTTCTTCTCACAAAGCCGAGTCTTTTATGTTCTTTCAGACGTTTCTTTATTTCAGTACGCGAATGCGTTGTTTGTAGTTTCGCAATGCTCACACTAAACTTGTGTAAGTGATCAAAAACAACGTGAATACAGCACAGTATAAGAGATGTCAAAAATTTGGGCGATAGTGAGCCGAGATGTGGGCGAGACGCGACTTTTGGACGTGCCACTACGGCTACACGACGTGGGAAGCCATCATGGTACGCTTATCAGCGTGTTCAATCGAAATAATTCCGATACTATGATGGCCATGATGCATTGCCGAAGACGCCATCCCCCAAATTGCAAAGCACGCAACCAGGTAAGCTTTAACGGGCTTAGGGTTGCTCATGGGTTGCAGTAGCGTGCAGACACTCAATCTAAGTGGAGATGATGCTTTGAGACATCCTTGAATCCAACCCTCGTTCGGGCACGGAAGGATAGGCGATGTGATGAAAGATTTTGTGATAATGTGTCATTCAAATGAGATGAAAGCTGATGTGGCAGGTTGGACGAAGACGCGAGCCCTTTGGCAGTAATTCATAGCAAGCAATTCCGTACCCTTCGAACAGCGAATCCGAGTTCACTAATCAGTTTATATGCGCATTCGTTCGTGACGATGGTGTTTATAATTGCTCATCCTGCACACAATAATGATTAATGTTAGCATCATTTATGCTCCAAAGCTGTTGAGCTCAATACTGATGATGCAAACCTTGCGCCGTGGACAGAAGTTACAATCCTTCGATCTTGCAACCTCGAACATTCAAGTTCCAATTTTAACATTTCCTTGGTGTCGGAACAAATTGTAGAGATGTCCCGCTAGTCGAAAGGCCGTTAACAAGGTATAACCATCGAGTGTGCCTTGCGTTCGAGATTCTCGAATCGGGGTGTTGAGAAAAGCCGGATAGGTTGACCAATAAGACGAATGTCCTATCAGGTAGGGAAGTTTGCTAGGGTAGGTACGTACCTGCGTCTCGTTACGAGCTTCGGTAAGCCGTTAGCGATGACATCCTTGTCAGAGCAATGCTACTGTCTGGTAATGTACGGGCGTGAGGATGGAGAGGTTGAGCTGAGTGGCAGAGTGTTGAAGGTTAAACATGGTGCTCTTTCACACCACACTTCTTGGCATTTCAAACATCAGTGTTTGATTCACTTCAGTTTCCGTCTGTCTTTGATGGTATATGGTCTTCGATAACCTTTGGTAGTTTAAGATGCTATTCTCAGATAAGTATTCAAGGGCAGGCATTTGGACCTGCTGATCCTTAGATAGAAGAATCACCTCATCAATCCAAGGGGTAGTGTCCGTCACTCTATGGTGATTGAGGTAAGTGTAACGTTGGAGGCCAGTACAGAAGCACACACAGTATGGCCAAAGAAGTAGGCGCTCTTCTTCCCGCGACCAACTCCATAAAGGCAAGAATTTTAAACGAGGCATGGCCCCAGTCAATCAATGACATTGATTCGCACGCTTTTTTGTCAAGTTGCCAACTGCCACAACTCCAAGAGAGCCTATACCATTCTGCTCTCACCCTCAATGACCTAGATATCGATACCAGTACTCAAACAAAAACACTAGAACGAATAAAATTTTTAGAGTTTAACCCTCCCGTTGCTGTGAACTGATCTTAACGCCCTTTCGCAATAGACGATGCGACACCAAAAGTGAGGGGATGCAAGAGGAGAGAACAAACGAAGAGAGGAGAAAAGAGGAAATTTCATAATACAATCGTCGTGGCTCTAGAAAAAGCGTGCAGTATCAAGAGACATGCTTTTCGATGCCCGTCGTCAATCCGGAGACATGTCAAGAAAAGGGTGATCCCCTCGCCGTATCGGTAGCCTCCTCTGTGTACCGATGGACTTGGTATCCTTCTCTTACAAGCTCCTCCAACCTGATACTGAGGCAGGTAGCATGGACCTGTACCTAGAGCTTCCAGCTATCCTCTTCTCGGTATTTTCCTAACCCATTTCTAAGAAATTCGGTATGGCTTGCCACCTAGTGCTGGCCGTAGTTGGTACCCCAGCCACCGCGGCTGTTGTAGCTTCCACCGCCGTAGCCGCCGCCGAACCCACCGTAGTTGCCGTAGCCACTCTGCTGGTGCTGCTGGTTTCCACCGCCCTGCTGGTGGCCCAGTCCACCAAGCCCGCCATACTGGCTGTTTCCAAGGTGGCTTGGGTAACCGCCAAATCCTTGCTGGTGGGACTGCTGCTGGTGCAGACCTTGGGCACTCTGGCTAGGAGTACCCTGAGTGGCTGATCCAGGACGGCCTTGCTGGGCTCCCAGAGCAGACTGGCTAGGACCAGTGCTCTTGGAGTCACCGAAGCTCTTCAGGGAGTCATCGCCACCCTGTTGGCCGCTCTGCTGCTGGCCATATGAGCTCTGACCTGTGTACCCAGGTCGGCTGAATGTATCTGGGAGGCCGCCGAATCCACTGGAGCCAGCTGTAGCGCTGTGGTTCTGGCCCATGCCAGAAGCTGAACGACCGTAGTCACCAAGGCCACCAAAGCCACTTCCACGATCGTTCGAGGAAGCACCAAAACCCCCTACATTAGCGGGAGAAGACGAATGCTGATCATAGGAAGCCTGAGGGGACATTCCATAGTGGTGAGGCTGACCATACATGCCCTTTCCGAAGCCACCATAGCCTTGCTGCTGACCGTAACCTCCGAATTGGTTCATGTAGTTAGCATAGTACGGGCTGCCATAATAAGGGTGGTTGTAAGGATAGCCGCCGTGTTGACCCTGCTGTGATTGCTGACTGTGGCCTTGATGGGGCTGTTGCTGGTTTTGTGAGGCAGGTCCAGAAGGAAGCTGGCCGCCCAGGGCAGGGTTGGGGGTGTTGTGGCCGCTGTTCGAAGCATCATTGTACCGGCCTTGCTGGCCCTGAGAGAACGAGTCTTGAGGTCCAGAGCCAAAGCCACTGCCAGTACGCTGCTGAGCAGAGCCAGCCTCCTGCTGGCTGGGTGCCTGTTGGCCGTAGTTCTGGTAGTACTGCTGGTATGCGGAACGTTGCTCGGATGTCAAGTACTGGGAGGAATAGTTGTCGGGTGCGGAGGAAAATGCGCCGGGCTGCACCTGTGCCTGATTCTGTTGGCCAGGGTAGTCGTACTGATTCGACGACGGAATCTGCTGGCCGAATGGGTCGTATGGCTTCTGAGAAGGCGCGGCAGCGGCCTCGGACTGCTGACCGTAACGTCCAAACTGGTTGTAAGGCTGGCTTGATTGAGAACCCTGGTTTTGCATCGCCTGCGATGCAAGCGGGTTGGATGGCGACTGCTGGGGCAGCGGTTGCTGTTGTTGTTGTTGTTGCTGCTGCTGTTGTTGTTGTTGGGGTGGAGGTAAGCCAGGCGCCTGCTTTGGTGTAGGAACAGACTGCTCCGGTTCAGACTCCTCGACGTGAGGAGCCTGGCGAGGCGCAGGAGGCAACGAGGCCCTGGGCTGTGCAACAGGCGAATGCTGAGGAGGTTGGGTCCTGGTCTCTGCCTCCTCTCTGTCCTCGTCGACATCCTCCTCACCGCCCAAGCCCAGGCTGCCAAACTGAACTGCTGCCCTGTCTACAGCGTGGTTTCCAGGCATAACAACTGCCTCCTGCTGTTCCATAAGCCTCCTCTGGAAGCTAGCGTTGCGGTGTGGCGTTCCAGAAGTTGCCTTCAGTGCGGTCGTTGCGTATCCTCCAACAGCAGGGCGGCTGATAGGTGCCTGGCCTGATGTGCTCAATGGCGTAGCTACACCAACACTTCCAATATCTTTCGAGCTAGCGACGGTACTGAACGCAGTCTCTGTGGGCGGCGGGTGCGACTCGTCGGGCAAGTGCTCAACATTCTCCTTCGTGAGCTCATCCTTGGAGGGTGTAAGGCTGGACTCCACTACAGGCTCTTCGACTTTGTCTGGCGTCTTTGATGCATCGTCTGCAATAATCGTGGGTTCTTCTACTTCGTCTGCAACTGGGGGAGTAGGCAACTCTTCGGCCTGAGCAACTGGCTCCTGTACAACTTCGGCAGCAGGTGTCTTGTCAGTCACAGGGGTAGGCTCTTTGGGGGGCTCTGCCGGCTTTGCGACAGGCTTGGGTGGGGTGGGCTCTGCAGGCTTCGCAAACATGCTAGCCCATGTCTTCTTCGCAGCAACTACGGGGTGCTTTGCAGCCTCGAGTGGGTTGTGTAGCACCTCCGATGCAGTTCCAGGTACTGCCTCCTCCTTCTTAGCTTGATCAGTGGTAGCGCCTGGCTTTGCGCCCCACACGCCGGTGCTGGCTTCAGTCGTAGGCTTCGTGTCCCAAGCTCCAGGCTCGGCAGAGGGCGTGTCCCATGCAGCGGATTCGGTCGTAGGCACTGAAGTCGATACAACGCGGGAGCCAGTTGCAGCACCTCCACGTCCGCCACGGAAGCCACCACGGCCTCGATCAGTGCCGCGGCCACGACCGCCGCGGCCGCTATCGAGACCACGTCGAGGAGCATCACCACGTCCACTGCGGATGGTAGATGACTCTGTAGGGGCGAAATTCTCCTTTGCTGCTTTGGAGCGCGATCGGTCCTTGGCCTTCTTAGGAACTTCACTAAATTGAGAGACAGCGCCTGGTAGGCTGTGTTAGCAGAACTCGAGGAAACATTACCGGCCACTCTGAAGAGAGTAATCGTGCGCTTACCCTCACTAATTCTCTCGATGGTTCTCTCTAGGTCGCCGTCAGCCTCTTCGATGGCGAGCACGAGATCAGCGTCAGTCCAGTCGGGGAATAGCTCCTTCAATGTGGTCAATTGCGATTGATAGCGCTTCTTAAGCTCGCCCAGTTCGCCCTGCTCTGCTGATGTGTCGATCTTGGACGACGCGCTGTCGCCGTTCGTGTTTCGCGGCCCTCGTGAGCCATAGCCTCCTCCTCTGCCGCCGCGGGCGGTGGTCCTGCCTCGCGCAGGCCTGCTTTGTGCTTCAGACATGTGAACTGTGTTATGTGGGGGTGAAGCCGCTATGGACTCAATGTGGTGGTGTGTATGAGGGCAGTGGAGAGGACGTGCGTGAGGAGGAAATGATGTATTGTTGGAGGTAAAGTCGGCGCTGAGAGCTCGTTTAGCCAGCAATGGCCTTGGCGTCGACCAATGGCGTCAGAGAGAGAGCGCGGCTGTGTCGCGTCAACTTCACAAAGAGAGGTGGAGATACTCAGGTCGATGTAGAAGATTGGGGATCTGAAATAGAAAGAGGCGCGTAGGAAGCACTTTCCTGCCCACCGTGATCGTTCTTAAGTTTGTTTGCTTCAACTTGGATAGAAAGTCATCACGTGGGGCATTGGTCTCTCCACTTGCCTCGCCGTCGCCAACTTTGAAACTATCCAACGACATCTCACTGAAGGACGCTTATCCACTGACGATAACCAGTACGGACAATGCAAAATATCATGGGTCAGAGGACGCTGAGCACACTTGCTTCGAGGTTCCACCCGCAGTTGCCGCTCACTCCACGCGAGAGTCAGCAACTACTTACCCTACTTACGACCTCCTTCCGCACTCATCTCGACCGCGAACATCCTGTACATGTATCAGATAAGAGCGATGACTCAGCTGTGCGCAAAGCTGTTGTTCATGAAGACCATGAGTCTCCCCGCGCTGCATCCTCTTACGCACTGGCGTCACAGCATATGAATGCTGTCTTGTTTAATCCTCTGTTTGCTGTGAAACCTCGGAGAGACTTGAAGACTGCTGCATCAGCTATTCTCAAAGACCCGATGGGCTGGTTTTTTCACCAAATTGCTACTGGAAATGCCACCCTTTCCAAAGCTTCTATGTGCCTTGACATGCTCGATAAACGTACGGCTGGACAATCCCCTGAACTGTACAAAGGCAGGACACACGGCACTATCATCGGTGATTGGCTTCGCTCCAGTGGCTTGGATACATCCAAGGAGTTTCTCGAAATGTGCATTGGAAACCTGCAAACCAGGCGGCCCTCTAACATTTTCCTCTCTCGTCTCGTAACCTTACTCATGGCTGACGGCAAAGAGTCGCTCGTGTGGGGATGGTACAAACGTTCTTGGCAGGAAGGACTGGACCCTACGAAGGTATCCTTATTCAGGGGACAGTTACTGAAGCACATGGTTCACGTCGAAGCAAATCAGGACCTCGACCGAGGTATTCTTCTGTTCAAAAAAGCCTGCGAAATGATTGGAGAGCAGACTGTCAAACCTTACGAACAATTGAGGCCAGCCGGACAGTGTCTTGTACAAGCCATCATGTCAAGACCAATGAATACTATTGACCATGACCTATACAACTCATTCAGTCAGTCCACTCGGCTGTGGGTCAATAGTAAATGGGGCCAAGCTGTGGACTCGATGTTGTGGCTTCACCATCCCACTACAGCATCTGCTGCACCAGGACTTCGGTTCATCCAGGATCCGACCGGTGCTGTTATGTATGTAAACGCCGTGCGAAGCCAAAGACGCTTCGTTGTTCAGCTCAGCTTGGGTGTTGCACACCAGCTGCTCGAAGAAGAAAGCTATGAAGATGCACAGGCAGTCATGGCTTTTATAAAGCAAAACTTTCCCGATCTCGTGTTGTCAGATTCTGTATCCGAAAAGCGTCCGATTGCTGACCGAAATTCAAAGAAATTAGAAAGAGAACGAGACCAAGAGAAGAACCTCGAGTTGCTGGACAGTCTTGCTCTGACTTGAGGTGCCCAAGTGCGATATGAACCACACATACAATTCATGTCCAGCGCTACCGCATCGCGGCAAAATGCCCAGAACTCTCTAAGCCGATGCTCCATTGCGTTTATCGAAAGGGCAGATGTGGAGAATCTGCAAGGCTGCCAGATCACGCGAAAGTCACACTTTGTAATCAAAGTGGGATATGATGAGTAAGGAGCCAATAGCATTCGTGGTACACCACTGGCGCTACAAGTGGCATGGCAAAGGCCTAGAGATAGAGGATGCAAAGGACACAAAGAGCGAAGGTGCATCGTAGCAATAGTCTGAGTCGATTCAGCAAATCCGCAGCAGCAAGACTACCAGTGCGCGGCCAAGGGTTGCCTTTGACACCGAGAGCACTTAGTTATGATCAACAGTGGTACTTACGGGATGCTGATTTGATGCATACCTACAAGGATAAAGTAGCCTAGTTCCAATACAGTGATCACAGTAACACCATACATTTCATCCTTGCTGTGACACTTCGATCTCGAAAAGCACCGTACAATCGAGGCTGTATTTTAGCTTCAGTCAAATACAAACTATCTTATTTCTACGCTTTTGGACATACCGTATTGGGAAATTTTGCAACATTGAGCACAGCAGGCAACTGCGCCAGCCTGCGAACTCGATTTTAGCATTACCAACTTTATCTATCATACTATAGAATAAAGATCTCTCTGCTAATCACAGCTGAGTCTAAATAGAATATTTCCCTCCCCTTCCCTCACGCGAGCTACCATCCCTTGACTTTGCTCGAAGAATCGTACTTGCTCGAACAGGCAACTCTTGGAACTGTCGACTACTGCGGCAATTTTGCTCACTTCTCTACTCGTCATAGGCACCATACTACATAGTATAGCTTCACAAAAAACTTGCCTAATCAAGCAGGTACTTTACTAACTAGCATGATATGTCTTCATTTTTACTAGAGCAGGCGTCTATGTTTCACTCCAGTGCTTTCTGCACATGGCGAGTCTGAACTCATGTATGTTTTGATCGCCGCAGCAGTCACTTCATGTGGCTTATGTCTTGATGTATTTGGGGGCTATTTTTGACTTGTTGTGGCATTTACCAACCTTTTTATACCGTCTTAGGTAGAACTGAGTACTGTTGATTGCTTGAATAGTTTGCTGCCTAAATACAGCCGCCTCGAGGCCTACAATTGTAACGTGCTTGTACAGGTTTCATGTGACATTCGTCTCTAACCGGTTCATAATCGTATAACAATTTAACGGGTGCGGCCGTACTTTCCAGCCCGAAATGCATGAGTGAATAGACCAAGAATGGACAGCGTGAGGGCACACAAAGGCTAATATGTCGTATGGGAAGAACAACCATTAAATTTCATAAGCTGAACTCCAGCCTGTTTCCCGCATAATCTCTACCAACACCGTCAGTAAAAAACCCCCCCAATAAAAATAACTATCTCAATAATGCTTTGTGAACACATACGGCTTACCTTGCAAAGAATCTCGTCGGATACTCTACACCTTCCGCACCACTGTTCTTCTCCCCGGGCCTATCAGCCTCTTTCGGTGCAGCCTCGCCTCCACGTTCATAGTGCTCCCAAATCTTTTGCCTCAACTTGATCAGGTCATCTGCACATCCAACTTTAAAACAAGGATGCCGCGAAGACTGTGTCGAGAAATCTTCTGGCTTGCCGAATGCAATATGCACTTGTTGACCTGAACTGCCAATATCAAACCAAGCAAGCGTTGAACGCTGCAGATGGGGAACGGGCCGCGGTGTAAGATCGAGGGTACCGCCGTAGAACTCGGAGGCTAGGTGCAGGGTTGCAGGTGGAACCACAAGATTGATGTGATGCAGACCGGTAATCATCTTGAGAGCCAAGTTGCGTGTCCGCTTGAAATCGAGACGTTCGTTGATGATAGGTGGATTGAAGATGGGCGGGCAGGCGGGGTAGAAGCGCAAGCACAAATCCGGGTTCGTGGCGGGGCATCATGATGAATAATTTACTTTGAACTTCAGGTCACACATTGAAAAAGATTGAAGTAAGAAATTTTTTTTGGTATTTCTTTCAGAATCCACTTCAATAAAGAAAATTCGTAGATCTAATATTCAAGCAATCGCTATGTAGGATATCCATCGGATCCATATCAACCCCAAACGCCGTTTTGATGCAATATTTATCATCATAAGCCATCGCCATCGCCATCACCCTGGTCATACAAGTTTACTCGATAGCAGAGACACCAGAGTTACCAGTGACAGGGTTGATAGACTCGTTGAACTCAAACTTAAAGTCCTGACCAAGCTCCTTCTTCATGGCAGTCTGAACAGCCTCAAGAACATTCTTGAAAACACCGAAAGAAGCAGGGTTATTCTCGTCGTTGTCACCACCCTGGAACACACCTGTGCGGACCAAGCAAGTGTTCCAACCGTACATGTTACCACCGATAATATCGGAGGCCGGGTTGTCACCGATCATGTAGATATTGGCAGGAAGCTTCTCATCGTTGTGAATCTGCTCCATCCACGAGGCAATGACCTCATCAGCATATTTGTATGTAGCCAACTCAGGCTTGCCATAAACGACACGCTCGAGATCCTCGCCGGTGAGGGCCTTGTACATGGCTTCAAGGCCAATACGGAAAGCACCCTGGGACATACGAGGGTAGGGGTGTTCGGTGGGGCAAAGCAAGTCACCCTGGGAGAAGTAGATGGGGATGCGCTGGGAGACAGGGTCCTTAGCGCGGGTTCCGAAGCGGCCGTTCTCGGATTGGAGAAGATCCATGATGATCTGCATGTCGGTAGCATAGTCGCGAGAGTCGGAGAACACCATGATGGCATCGATGTTTATCTTGGAGAAATCACGGGGGTTGGAGGTGGCACGCTCCTCATCAGTGAAGACACGGTAGGGAGCGATAGTGGGGTCCCAGGCAATGATGTCGTTAGGGACGACAATATTTTTGAAGCCGTACTCCTGAGCCACCTCACGGCACTTGTAACCCTCACCACCGACAACGAGGACAGTCTCATAGTAGTCGGCAAGAGCGCGCATGGGAGTGTGAGACTGGATGAACTGGTCTGTGGAGATAGGGTTCTTGAGGATCTTGGACAGCTGTTCGCAGCGGGGTCCTTCGAGCTTTCCGGAACCGTTGGTCAAGAAGATGTGGGGAATCTTGATACCGAGCTCGTTGTCGCCGTTCAGGATCTCAAGAGCACGCTTGCCCTCAGGGATTAGACGATCGCCATGGACAAGCACACCATCAATATCAAAGACAAAGGCCATGTCCTTAGCAGCACGAACCTTCTCGCCAGCAAGATCCTGGAGCTGGGCAGCGATGATGTCACGAGAAGGCTGGATTGGGGGCATGCCCGGGCGCTGAGCAGCACCGCCGGGGTAGTGAACAGACGACAACCTCGACTGCCTCTTTGAGCGAGGAATGGGCAGCGAAGTACCGAAAGAATTCCTGGATCCTCTCCTGTCCTTCATCGAGGGCGAGAGAGACAGGTTGTGCATGTAGTTCTGAGCATCTGAGATAGAGCTCCTTGTTGCTGGAACTTCGATGGAGTTGACACCACCCTGTTGGTGCTGGCTGTTGGCATCGCCAGGGATGGCAAGAGAGCCAGCCATGTTGGAGGATGTGCGGTTGATGTCGTGAGACTCTTGCTTCTGAAGACCGTGAGCAAGGTCGTTATCGTTGATCTGAGACATGTCGGTGGTTGTCTCAATCGTAAGTGCAGTGTCAGAGTAGGAATGTAAAGGGATGTTGAATTTCTCAGAAACTCTAAGTGTGCTGATCTCTGAAAGAAATTTTGTACGAGTGATGGAATATAAACAATGTTAGGATCCTGGGGAAGGCCATATATATCATTTCACCGTCAGAGTTAACTGCCCCTCTTACTCCCCGGATGCCATCATCATTGCTCCCAAACACCTGTCAACAATTCACAGAACTTTTCCTCAACCATTCCGAGCGTCGCCGAGTCGTCCACCGCACGAAACATCAGCAATTACCTAGGTACCCACATTGCGACATCATCACTCGCTCGGATGAGCCCGTCCAGGGCAACGCTAATGTGAAATTCTCACTGCTAAGAAATAGAAACTGGATACCGTCATAGTGCAGTTCGGATCGTTTGGTTAAAAAAACTGGGAACTGACAACAAAGAGAGGATGTGAGTCGCCACAACACCCAAACACTGCCTGTATACAATTTGGCCGAAGTAGACCCCTAGTACCACGCCCCATTTCACCGGATTCGTATCGCGCGGCCGGCAAGGCTGCCGACGCAGACCGCTGTCACCGCTCCTCTTTCAAGTACTATGGATGGTCAACTTGAGCTGCTGGCCTGCCACATGTGCAGGCTTCAATATAAGGCTTCACCTTCACTTTGATAAGAAGGTGGGCTATAATGCTTGGCCCAGTGATGGTGCTGGATAGTCGCTGCAGCCAACCACAGAGGAGCCTGCGGCAAGTGACGTGTGAGTTGGTGGGTCTTGATGCATGAGGTAAGCGCGGCTCGCCGAGTTTAACGAGAGCACTATGCCTTTTATGGGAGATCACCAATGCATTTAGCCATATGAGGTAAGTTTATCTGTATGCTTTACAGGGGCTACACAGAACCGCACAGACGTCGTCGCAACGCTTTGATGCAAAACTCCTCGAAGACTGATAACTCGGTCGGCCCGCGGGGTGGACCCTGAGCCCACATGCTACGTCATGCTGCTCCAGCCGACGAAATGCGAGCACCTTTTTTGAAACTGTTGGATGTTGTTGGATGGGGCAAACTGTGGGATTTTCGGGTCTTGGTGCTCGTTCGTATGAGCTGGTACGAGAAGGGATCGGGATCGGTCCACTGGTTGCTGGTTGCTGGGTGAAGATGAGATTGGCGGTGATGCAAGGCGTGGTTGAGCATCGAAATACGCAGAATTTTGCTAGAGGCAACTATGGCTATGAGCGGTTGCGTATATGTACCAAGGCGGCCGTGAACCGCGTCGTGACTTCATCTATACTATACTGTATTATACTATACTGTCATATCAGCAGCTTGAGCAGGAACTCGGTTGAACTTTTTGTCAAACTTCACACTTCACACATTAGCAACATCCACACAATCACCATGGGTATCCAAAACAACAAGACCTACAAGCTCTCGAACGGCGTCGAGATTCCCGCTGTGGGCTTCGGTACTTTCGCCAATGAGGGCTCCAAGGGCGAAACATACAAGGCTGTCACAAAGGCTCTCGAGGTTGGCTACCGCCATCTCGACTGCGCATGGTTCTACCAGAACGAGGACGAAGTTGGCGATGCCGTACGCGACTTCCTCAAGGCCAACCCCAGCGTCACTCGCAAGGACCTCTTCATCTGCACAAAAGTTTGGAACCACCTGCATGAGCCCGAGGAAGTCAAGTGGTCGTTTAACAACTCGCTTGAGAAGCTGAAAATGGACTACATTGATCTTTTCCTTGTCCATTGGCCCATTGCCGCCGAGAAGAACGAGGAGTATATGCCCAAGATCGGCAGTGATGGAAAGTACGTCATCAAGAAGGACCTGACCGAAAACCCGGAGCCTACATGGCGCGCAATGGAGGAACTCTACAAGTCCGGCAAGGCCCATGCCATTGGTGTATCCAAT
Organism: Leptosphaerulina australis; assembly: GCA_026120165.1. Classification (NCBI taxonomy): domain Eukaryota; kingdom Fungi; phylum Ascomycota; class Dothideomycetes; order Pleosporales; family Didymellaceae; genus Leptosphaerulina; species Leptosphaerulina australis. The sequence goes on from JALRMI010000188.1 coordinate 53,669, forward strand.
TGGACTGTCGAGGGCCTGAAGAAGCTCCTCAAGATCGCCGAGGTCAAGCCCCACGTCAACCAGATCGAGATCCATCCCTTCCTTCCCAACAACGAGCTCGTCGATTTCTGCCTTCAGAACGATATTCTTCCCGCCGCGTACTCGCCTCTTGGTTCTCAGAATCAGGTTCCTAGTACCGGTGAGACAGTCCGCCAGAACGAGGGACTCAACAAGGTTGCGCAGCGCAGCGGCCATGACCTTGCTCAAGTACTTCTTGCATGGGGTCTGCAGCGCGGATATGTTGTGCTGCCGAAGAGCTCTACTGCCAGCCGCATTGAGAGCAACTGGCAGATTCCTGAGCTCAGCAAGGAGGACTTTGAGGCTGTGCAAGAGGTTGCGAAGGGAAGGCACACACGTTTCGTCAACATGAAAGATACCTTCGGCTATAACGTTTGGCCCGAGGAGACCGATGGTGGTGAGATTAAAGCTTAGGTTTTGTATGATTATGCCTGCAATGACGTAAAAGGCGTTTGGAAGGTGTTTGATTTTTAGCGATACCAAAAGTCTATTATTGACTTGTAGAGGACTAGGATGTAATCAAAGCATTACTGGCTACTTCCGCTTTGACATGTGCTGTGATGTACGTACTATGTGTTGGTCTTCTTTGCCGCCGGCCATATAGGGGGTAGCCCACCACCAGACACCCGTGGCAAGCAGCCACTAACCTTTTCAACACAACAGACCTTTTAAAAGGGCTATACACTGCTCATATGAGCAATCGAATCCCAAAAATTGCGGGATACATGTGCTGGGATTCGAAAAAGCTCTGCAAGTGTACCGTAAGACCTCGGGGGGGTATGGACAAAAGTGTCCTGTCTGATAGGATCTGTGAGCCGCCTCACTGCACCGCAATCCACGCTTTTGCAGGCCTTCCTTATACGGCAGGAGTAGCCTGACAAATTACACCGCACTACTTTCAATACTTTCGCAAATCTGCCTAATTTGGGAGTGCGAGGGAGGAATCACGGGCAATTTTCCTACAGCAATCAACACTTTTGCAACCCTGCCGGATTCAGGAGGGGCTGGTAAGTGTAGGAAGTTAGCCGCTGTAATCTACACCCAGCGCCAAAGTTTTGATATAGTAACGTGGTTCCCCACCGAGCGGCCCACCCCACCGAGTGGCCACCCCCCACCAAAATCATACCTGTTACTTGTCTATTATCTTCGCACCACAACAATG
>JALRMI010000189.1:0-54878 GCA_026120165.1 Leptosphaerulina australis
GGGATCATACGTGGACTGTGTCATGTCGAGTTCTTTCAAGTGGTGATTGTGGTACGTTTTGAACCAGTGATTACCGGCCTCAGGGACGCCGTACAGTGGTTTTACGACCTTGACAACAGTGCCTTTCGGAATGCCGAGAGCGGTAGCTAACTCAAGCGGTAACCGGATGTTGAAGTCTCGTATGAGAGTCGTTTCGGATTGAACATAAGCTTGTGTAATGTCGCGGAGGTAGAGTCCAGCTCCAAGTTCCATCATGGCTAGGTAGAGAAGAAGGTGTTGACTCATCCGTTGGATCGTCGGCGATTGCGTAAATACTATTGATTTATTCGTGTCCTGATACGCCTGGACGACCAGCCGCGACTTCTCGAAAGCTTTTTCAGTGCCTCGGTGCTTGACCTCGTCCACAAAGCGGGCTCCGAAGATCTGTACACCTGTTGGAGCGGTAGTGATTGTCTCAATGTAGGTCAACTGTACAGGTTTCGCCGTCTACGTGTAGTAGTGAGAAGGGGCCTGTCCACTGCGGTGGTTGGCCTTCTCGCCAGACGAGAACCTGCATGCTATCTCTTCAGCCATACCAAAGAGACAAGAGTGTTGACTGCACGAGCCAAGATTTCGCGAATGACATTTTAACCGCTTTCACCATGTCTCCTTCACCTTTGATCTTGGCATGTCACGTCCTCACAACTCTGACAGACTGTTCTTCAAAGGGTGAATCTGCTCTATTAACTCAGCTCAGTTGTCTCAAAGAGTGTCGCTGCAACCTAACTGATACACACCAATGGCACGCCGCCAACTTTTCGAATATTTGAGTACTCATTCTATTGTCAACGATATTCGATGCGCACCGTAAAGCGACTTTTACCGCGATCAACATCGTCCAATTGCCCGCAATGCTCCAAAACGAGGAGATCTTAAGATTGAAACAGCTGAATGAGGAGCTGAAGGCAGAGAAGGCAGCTCTGGTGAAGCGAGCGGCAAGACGTTATCAAGATCTGATGCACGCGAACCGCCGCGCCGAGCGCGCAGAACAAGCCCTTAAGAACGAAGTACGGGAGAGACTAGACGATCAGATGAAGGCTACCAAATTGTTTTGCAGCTACAAGGAGACTATTAAGGCTTTAGAGCTTCAACTGCCTCAGGCACAACGATGCGGACGTAATGGTGAACAGGTACGGGCAATACAAGCTACCAATGCTGGACTCGGAGCTGCGCTTGAGAAACAGAAGGACACTGTAACAAGCTCCCAAACAATTGCACCAGATACAATCAAAGTGCTCCAACCCAGAAGTGAAACAAACAAGACGCAAATTAGGAAGGAGACCGAGCAACGCTGTGAACAGCGACTCGCAGAGATGAAGACGCAACTTAGCGAAGAGCTATCGTGCAAAGCTCAGGCAAGTGTAACACAGATGCAAAAATTATTTCGGGCATGCAAAGCAGAAAATGACAGCCTCAAGCAGAAGCTTTCACAAGCGTCACAGGCGACGGGTTGGCAAAGGAGGAAAACTCAAGAACAGACACCGGAGCGTGTAAACCAGCAAACTCAGAATCAAAGCACAGGCATCCACTCTAGCCTTACCCTACCAGCCCAACCAAGCCCTAGCCGATGTATAGAAGTATCCAAAAAACGTAGGAGGCTTGACTCCATTAGGTAAGTCTATTACACTTCAAGACACAAGCTTAGGTACTAACATTGATAGCAATGCTGAAATGTTATCACCAGACCCACAACGAGACTGTGAAAGCCTGATTAATTCGAGGGTGTCAGGAACACCTAAAAGAAAGGCGCGAGACGTATCTGCTCCGCCCGCACAGCGATTCAGGACTCCCACTCGCCAGATCCCGACAGTACAGCATCAACAGCGGCTGAATACACATATGAGCCCTCATCAACAATTTCATCAACCACAAAAGCAATTGCAACTACTACCTCCACATCTTCACAGCATTCCTCAAGCCCAGCAACTTTTTACCGGCTTTATGCATCATCTAAATGCCGAAAGACTAAATAGTGGCCAGAGCCTGGTTAGCCATAGAGAAGCACTTCCCCTTTTCCATCATTGGGCTGTACAAAGACTAAACAGACAGTCGCCAGTTCCGGCAGTTGGCGATGTTGCCCTTCAGTCCATGTTGCAGGAATCCAGCCCCTCGAGACAAGCTTCTCGAACAGATGATTCCTGGGTAGGCCTCAAGTCTCCCTTTGCACCTGTAGGTACAGCATTGAATCTTGAAACGCTCGAGCCTGTCCATAAGTCCTCGTCATCAACAAATCCAATTGTTGATGCAACGTATAAACAAAAAGGCCATGAGACTCATGAACAGGAGCAACGGCACGACAATTTCCAGGGGTTTCAGAGATTACCTGTCACGTCAAGCCAAGACTTGGGGATCGTATCTCGTATTCCCGAGTCACACCACCATGCAGTCTCGTCAACCGTGCTCCCTAGGAGCACGCTCAACTTCCAGTTAATTCCGACACAAGCAATTGCTGAATCTAGAGACAAGAAACCAGAAGTTCAGCCGGATATGCAGCTTCAGGGTATGGGAATCTGTCCTTCTATTAGGGATACTGAATGCAGCCCAAACCTTTCTGGTACGAACCATACAAAACTACGAAGCTCGGTATCACTTGCACCGAACAATAAAAGAGACAGTCTCGACATTGAACATATAGGACCCGCACTTGGTGGTAATGACGTACGCAATTTTGACAACGATTTCACTTTCACCAACCTCCTGCCGAAGAATGGTGCATCGGTGCTTCTACCAACTTCAGCCCAAACCGGCCAACAAAGATTGAATGACAGAATCAATCAGCCCAACAGCAGTGGCGAGCAAAATTCCCAGCCTCATCAACATACTATCGACCCGGCTTTATTACTAGATGGTGAAGCAGATTTCCCTGCTGGTAACTCCCTCAATGAGCGGATATCGAGCCACAACCCTCTTGCATCGACAGATTATCTGCAAAGCCAAGAGATCACATCATTCAGCCAGTTTTCAGGCCGTAACGCTTTACCGGACTTGGTCACTTCACAAAAGCACCCGGCCCCACCAACATCAGTTTGCACCACACCAGCCCTATCCGCAGGCTCGATCTCTGCACCGACCAATTCAAACATGTCTGTATGTCTCCACTGTTATGAGAATTGGTGGAATGAGTCCTGCGATGCCGGCGAACCGTGTCAGAACTGCATTGTTGCTGGCAAACCTTGCGAACGCCCAAGATGCCTCAATTTCACCGTGGGAACATGTACGATCACACGCTGCCCGAGGATACATGAGGGAGATCTAAGGTACAAGAACGTAGTTGCCAGGCCAAAGACATTGAAGAGGGTGGGTAAGAAAGGGGAGGCGAGGACTAGTCCTAGCGTATTGACATATCAGCAAGGGTAGCAGACTGAGGACTGTTTTTCTGAAAACATTGGAGTATTCATTGAAAGCAAAAAATCTGATTAGCAGTTTGACTACTGTAGGGTATCCTGAAAAGCTGATGTATGAGATGGAGTAGCTGCAACATGTCGTAATTGAATATCGTATTGAGAATACAGTCCTTAAGTGACTTGTTATTGGGAGAAAGGAGTAGTCGCAAGATCCGCACAGGTGCACTCGTGCAGGAGCTTGGGCGTGACTGTATATAAACACAGACCTGAGCACTTGCGGGTTGCTCCTTAGTCAACAAAAGACAATACAGTACCACCACTGCGTTTGTAACTCAGCAGAGCTCACCCCTAGGTAGTCATACTACCACTACTGATGCTAGCTTCTTAACATATCGTATTGTATCGTGTTGAGCCCCCACACAGGAACCTATGTGAACACCAGGTCTCTGGTATTGCTAGCCATACGATGTTTACTTGTCTTCTTGTGCAAAATTTGATTAAGCCCATATCCTCTCCCCAGTGATGAATTGGTTTGGCGACGTATTGCATGTATGCACGTGGAGAGTCACTCACAAACATCTGATATTTTGTTTGACAAGTGACCAGGAGACATCGAACTCATTCATCGTTCTGATAGCTATAACCTCTTTTGGTTGATTAGTGTGGAATTGTTCAGTGGTTTTGTTGGCTGCATTTTTGAAAAACCTAGGTTCTATTGGAATGGTATGATCTTCTGATAGTCATAAGTGGCTGTAGAGTGTGTTCATTGAGTTAGTTTACACAAGCTTCATTGAGGCTTTCTTTTCATCCTGTCCCTAAGAAGCCTCATGCTAGCAGAGTCGGTAGACGTGACTTACTCCTCCTAGCCTAGACCGCAGTTATGTTTTCTCAGCAGGTTCCATTATAAGGCGAAGATGCGTGAACAGCTACAAGTACACTTGGCTGCCACTCTTTCTTTTCAAGATGCTTGCTTGAAGATTAAATCCTCATTGGTAGCCCATTGGCGTGGCAATCAGCTTTGCCTTTTGGCCACATCTTATTTGAATTTGCTGCCTGAGGTTGCCACATGAAGGAGATGCAGTCGTTTTCTTTTGCTTTCTTATCGCGATTATGACTCTTGTAGCTGACAGTGCACTGGAGTACATTTCATCGGCACTTTTCAGGCTTTTGTAGTCTCAAGGGTGTTACATCTACGGTAAGATGCACTTCTCCAAAGCGCCGATGGTTGGCGTTGCTATCCTTTTTACTCTTCACGCCGACCCCTCCAAAATATTATAGACTCTTACTGATGAGTCGTCTGTTGCCACCGCGATTTGCTGTCCTCCGCTCCTGCCTGGCCTCCATACAATCTGATTTATAGTCTTGGCAGGCAAGATATCTTTGCTGATCATTGTCACAACAACACTGTCCAGTGTCTCTGCTGTCATACTTGCAATCCCAATTTCACCACTTTCTGTTCCAAAAGCAAAGTATGTCTTGTTGTCCACAACCTTACCGCTACTCGCAACAGCTGTTACAGCCGCATTCGCACTCACCGTGCCCTTGAGCTGCACCTCTGTATTTGTGATTTGCCATATCTTGATAGACTTGTCTCGGCCAGCAGTCAAAAATGTTGGTTGCTCAAACGCTGTCCATGCACAATTCAATATCATGCGTGAATGACCTTTGGGGTTCGAGTATTTCAGCGCATACAATGAAGACTCTGTATTGCGCCCCCAAACCACCCACTGCCTGTCACGTCCAACACTCAGGAGATACTTGTCGTCGGGTGAGAATTGTAGAGATGTGACTGTTAGTGAATGCGCCTTTAGCGCCGGCTTTGCTTCGAGCCATTCTTTCGTGTCGTACAGACGGATGACCGCATGATCGATGGAGCTGGCTCGACATGCTGTTGCAACATAAGCGCCGTTTTTGCTAACTGCGACTGCAGAGATCTCGTAGCCGTGTCCGTATAGCTTCTCTGTCTCTGGCCAGAGCAAATGTCGCGCAAGATGGTCTTCAAATGGGGGATGTGTGAACTCGAGTGCAGATTTGCGAACAATGGACGCTGGGTCAACAGCTTCGCGTTCGTCTTCTTCCCCACTCTCTGCCTCCTCACCATCACCTACAGCCTGGATTGCCTTATTTGAGAGGCCGAGTACAGGGATGTTGGCTGCGTCTGGAAGATCGGTGGTGTTTATGGGTTCGATATGGCACAATTTGCTCAGCATCTCCGCGACGCCTTTTGGCTCGTCAAAGACACGAAGCAGCTTCTCATCTGCACCAGAGACGAACTCGGTGTCGCTTATGGCATCTACACAATTCAGGTCGTAACCATGAATCTGTGGTCTTGAGAATTCGTGCCACGAAGATGGGTGCCCCTCGCGTTTCCACTCCGAAAATAGTCGTGTTGTTTGATCTTGTGATGTCGAGAGTAGGTACGAGCCATCTCTCGACCACGCCACACCTCTGACCTCCCGAACATGACCTGTAATTGCGACTTGTTGTGCCCACATATCTTCCGTTGCTGAGTAGGTCCACTTTCTCCAACTGCCAGTCCGTCCTAGAGATACAACAGAGTTACCATCAGGTGACCAAAGGCCAATCCAGAATCCTCCTGCGCTACCTGTTGCGCTTGTTGAGCCTTTCTGCGCGCTGATCTCGCCAAGTCTGGTGATACACACCCATACACCTGATGTTAAGTCGGACTCCCATATGGCCAAGGAATTATCTTCAGAGTTTGAGAGCAACTGGAGTTTACCTTCTCTGTGTCGCCAAGATGCTGTGTATATCCAGTCCTCATGACCTAGCAACAGCGCCTCGAATGTGATGGAGTGTTTTGATACCGCCGATTCAATCCAGTGTGCCTTATTCGAAAGCGACTTGACCAATCCTCCAAGGGCGGGATCATTGAGTGCGCTGCTCGCGACCGGAAGCTCGCTGCCTTGATGAAACCTCCAGAGGCGAATATATTTGTCTTGACTCGCAGACGCCAATAAAAGATCGCTATTCGAATCGGACGTCTCACGTGTGAAGTCGAGCGCACGGATCCATCCTTCATGACCAGTGAGTGTTGCTGAAAGTTGGAACTGGGTATCTCGAGAAACAAAGATTTGAATAGTGGGGCAAGTGCCTGCAGTCGCCAGGACCATTGAGCTGGCATCCAACTGCGCAAGAGCGAGGATCAAAGGAAAGTATTTCGGGGAGAGGACTATCGTCTGTAGCAATTCTACATCGATAGAGGAATAAAGTTCATCGTGTAAAAGCTTCCAGATCTTAACTGTCCCATCCGAAGAGCCAGAAGCGAAGACATCTGAGCCAGGCAGCGTGGCAATTCTTGTAATAGAGTTCGTATGACCAAGGACTGTCTTTACACAGTCATACTTGGACTTTTCATCATTTTGTGCATGCCAAATGCGGATCGTGTTATCCGCTGAACCACTAAGAAGGATTGATATTGCTGACGAGTTCGTCGGGAAGAACTTCACAGCATTGACAACCTTGGTATGGCCATTTAGGACGGAATGCACTCCACTGAGATTCTTGTCCTATGTCCTGTCAATGCTTGCTACCGCCGTCTTAAAATTGCACTTACTTCGGGATCCCACAGAGCAATACAGTTATCCGCACCAAATGCCAAAATTCCTGAACCGTTGATGTCCCAGTCTGCAGCAGCAGGGTTTCGGTTGCCGCCTACTGATACGAATTCAGATGAGATGTTCATTTTACTGTCTTTGCGATGTGGAGTTGTAAGCCTTGCTGCTAGTCATCAGCTCAAGGATTTCTTTAGCACTAGCTTCGCTTAGCGCGCCTGTTCGAGCTTAGACGGAAAGGTCGATGCCTTTCACATAGGTCGCAGTTGGTTCCATACCAGTGACTAACTTTCAGCAATATCATCACTCCTCCAATAATGAGTGACGAAACTTTGTCGATAAATGTTGAGTTTAGGTATGTTGATTGGAGCCTTGCAACGTAGTCAAGTCTGACGATGGTAGTGGGGGATTGGAGCTGCTCTTTGACAACAAGAAGAAGTACAGCCTCTCTGTGCCTAGCAGAGACGATTCCGGAGCACCAACAAGCGTAGCCTTCCTTGTGAGGTATCTCTGCGATAAGGTTATGAAAGATCCAAGGAAGGACATGTTTGTACTTGACGATTCTGTGTGAGTGAAGCTGAGCGAAGTACACTGGAGATTTACTAACATACCCATCAGACGACCAGGAATTCTAGTGCTTATCAATGAAGCAGACTGGGAGTTGGAGGGTGAAGACCAGTACGAGTTGCAGGAGGGCGACCATATCATGTTTGTGTCCACGCTGCACGGCGGATAGCTATTCTGCAAACATCCAAAGAGAAGATTAATTTGAAAAATAAATTCCGAGTCACTGAGGCAGTCGGCAGCACTTCATCTTTCCAAACGTTGATAGTCAAGGGATGCAGTAGCATGAGTCCTGCACGTGATGGCGCGAGAGCGCGCTGTACGCCTGCCATTCGCTTCGCGTAACTCCGCTTGCCGATCAGTCACCTCTTCCTCACCAAATACGTAAACACAACGCCAAACCATCTCTCCCAAGATTTTAAGCAATGCGATGGCATCTTCAGACGATGAGGACCTCAAGTTGGCTCTGGCTTTGTCCTTGCAGCAAAGCTCCACTCCCGCGCCCGCAAACGATGCTGTCGTTGATCTCACTTCGGACCATGAAGGTGAGGATGACGACCAGGATTTGAAGAGAGCTATTGCATTGTCGCTACAAGATGTCGCGCGCAGTCCGGGTCCACCAAGATCTACGAATGCAACTGCAGATAGCGAGCAGTCAACTTCTACCACCACAGCACCAATTGCAACGCTGACTCAACAGACGACAAGTACCATGTCCAATACAAGCAAGAGTATGAAACCAGCTGCTCCATTTCTCCTGGATCGTAAAACTATGGAACAGGAGCGTCTCGCACGACTGGGGAAGCGTAAGCGAAGCCATTCTCCAGACCAGTCATCGAAACAACCGTCGAAAGCATCGACATCTACACGGACAGAGGCCAGTTCCCTTGGCCTACGGCCACAGGCAGACTCAATACTTCAATACCCTACAGGAACCATAAAGCGCACTTTTGCCACCAAGTTTCCCCGGACAGACGACATCACCATTGATGAGCTGCTCCAGGCATCGGAGGTCAATATTGCGGTTATCAGCTCTTTCCAATGGGATGCAGAATGGCTGGGCCGCAAACTACGCCATAACAAGGTAAAGCAGATATGGGTCATGAATGCCAAAGGTGTAGACACTCAGGAACGTTGGAGACAAGATCTCGCCAATTGTGGTATACCCAACCTGGCCATTCATTTTCCGCCTATGGATGGCTATATTGGGAGTGCTCACAGCAAGTACATGTTGCTCTTCAGTGAGAAAAAGCTGAGAGTCGTTGTAACTACAGCGAACATGGAGCGAGAATACTGGGGAGAGGTCAATAACAACTGGCAACCTGGTGTCATGGAGAACTCGGTTTTTGTGATCGATCTGCCCCGGAGAGCAGATGGTGTCGTAGGAAGTAAGGCGGATCTTACGTCATTTGGGCAAGAGTTGGTCCACTTCCTAGAAGCTCAGAAGCTAAAGCCAAATGTTATTGAGGGTGTTCTGAAGTTTGACTTTTCTCGGACTGGGCATCTTGCCTTCGTCCACTCCATGTAAGTGCAAGTCGCGGCATGACTATTATTGTCTCACACGTAGCAGTGGTGGCACTTACGATAGCCTGTCTTCGCATCCCACAGGATTACCTGGACTTTCAAAAGCTATTCAAGATCTCCATCTTGATGGAGTCGGGTCTCTGGAGCTTGATTATGCCGCATCGTCTCTAGGCGCGATTACCGAGACATTTCTTCAGCGCATTTACCTTGCCGCACAAGGCTTACCATTCACCACTGTCTCCAACGTTACAGCACACATTCAACGAAACCTTCGAATATACTATCCTACCGAGGAGACAATCAAGAATAGCATTGGTGGTCCTGACTGCGCTGGGATCGTCTCGTTAAAAAAAGCACACTATGGCTCGCACATTTTCCCTGCTGCATGTCTCCGAGACCATGTGTCAACACGCAAGGGCATGATCTCGCATAGTAAACTGCTCTTTGCACGTGGCCTACACACCAACTACAAACCCTTTGCCTGGGTGTATGTAGGTTCAGCAAATATCTCGGAGTCGGCCTGGGGTGCCCAGAAGGTCCTGAAGAACGGAAAAATGGGCAAGCTTAGCATCAGGAACTGGGAATGCGGTGTCATCGTCCCGGTACCGGCAGAAAAACTTGAAGCCCTGGAACTCAAAAAAGGGGAAATACCGCCTATGAGTGTTTTTGAAGGTACAATCGAGGTTCCATTCCAGTGTCCAGGAGAGCCATACAACGGCCGAACTCCGCACCTTTGGAATACTTGAAGACCTGCCATTCAGAGTCTGATACGATTGACTTGCTTTACTGGATAGTGTCCTTAGTACCGAATTGTTAAGGGTTGGCATCACTCAGCCAGGGACGAACCCATGAGCGAAAGTCTATTATTGGTCATTAAGGCTCATGATGTGTCATACGGGGCCACTTGTTGACATTTGGATATCAGAGTGACACGTTCATGCGAGAAAATAAAGCTGGGTGACGATAGTAAGCGGCACGGCGACACCGTATTCCCCGTGTATGGAAATGCACTATGTCCACCAGAGTGACCCCACTCAGGGTTCACGACAGGCTTAGGTTCCGAATTCCTGGGGAAAAACTTGCAGGGTTGTAAGAGAATGGCGGACCAATACGGCGGACATGGAGCCCGCACGGAGGGTCATGGCTGCTCCTCGGCGTTTGCGGCTCCCGACAAGAAAATAGAGTTAGATCGAGCAGTGACGAGCCGTCAAGGGTATCGAGGAGTTGTCAGACTTAGACAGACATTCAATTAGCATGCTTACCATGAACTGCTGCTTCAACCATACACTCGAGACTGTCATGGTTGTGTAGCCGCCCATGCCAAACACGACGTCGAACTCTGCCCGCCGCACGCCCGCGGATGCGACTGTCTCTGCAGAGACAGCTTCCTACAAGTTTTACAACACCCAACATCCCATAACTGCGCCCATTCACTCCTGGTTTACATCACCGGCGCGCTCACATCCCAATGCTGCGCAGGCAAAGGAGCTGCCTTTGCACCTCATCCAGCTTATCCTAACATATGTATGTGGCACTATATGTAGTGCTGTCACATGTGACCAGCCTATGACCTCATTTTCTATGCTAACAATCACAACAGCTCGACGATGTCGGTGACCTTGCGCGCATCACTAGGACCTCACGTCTTTTCTATTATATGACCTTACCACGACTATACGAGGAAGTCACCCTTCACTCGCATGCCGAAATACGCTACATCGATGGGCGCCCTGAGGGGCTAGGCGGAGGAAGCCCATTCTCTTCAGGATTGAACACCTTGGTGTCGCGGAATTTTACAGACTATGTGCAACTATTTAGAGTTTTAGGTGAATGGCGGGAGCATGATGTCGACGACTACAAACAAGGGCGCGTGCCAGATAACATCATGGTGCTGCAGATCGCTATACGCGCAGCACTTGACAAGATGAAAAACCTCAAAGCTTTCGCGTAGGTATTCACACTTGTAATCTTATGTGCAGTACTGATATGCAGCAGTTGGGAGCTAAACACAAAGCCTCTAGGCACGGTCTATCAGGGCCTTGTGAACAAGTCTTCACTCACATCTTTTACATTACGATGTCAGACTAATCGAACGCCTCGACCAATTGCTACGATACCCCCTTTCCCGAATTTGAAGACGCTTGTCGTATACGATATGGATCCCCTTTGCTACCCCGACGACATATCACTGGTCTTGGCTAGTGCAAAGCAGCTTGAGAATCTAAAGCTTCACTGGAGCCCACGTATGCGCGAGAGTGGTGAAGAATCCATCAATCTGATGTCGGTTTTTTCACGTTGTATAGCGGCTAAGATCTCGTTACCTATCAGACGGTTCGAGATGTGGAACTTATACACGCGGTTTTTTGCTGAAAGCAGCGAGCAAATCTTCAATCCTTTGACAGTTTCTGAGATGACTGTCATCAACTCAATAGGCTCTTCAGATCCGATGACTGTTTTTCTCGACGACGGCTGGCGATTACAACACAAGCCTCTCGCGCAACCGAACCTCAAAGTAATGCGGTTGGACACAATGAACAAAGAAGGTGTTCAGATACTTCGACAGTCTAAAAATCTCGAGCGCTTATACATAGTCGGCAACAAGCGGGCACGGGGAACCCCAAGGTCAGAGAGCACTGCTGCAACACCGACCACTCCTTCATCCGTAACTCCATGTACAACAAATGGAAATATGGGCACAGCCAGTACACCCAACATCAGTGACCAGCTTTGCCGCGGCGTCGGTGGAGACTTCCTCGCCGTTGTACAATCAAACCATCGCGGCATGCGGCACCTTCTGCTCTCAGACCTGTGGCAGCTTTCCGATGACGCGTTGTACAGGCTTTGTCAGACCCTTCCGAACCTCGAGCAATTGGGCTTTAGTTGCGGCGTTCCACCATTTGAGTCGCTACGCCAAATTTTGAGTCTGGTACCCAAGCTGTGGGCAGTCCGCATGTTGGCGAGGCCAGGTACTGAACTCGCGGACAAGATTGACGCAACAGAGGATTTTCACGCTTTCGCCATTGCGACAGAGATGTGGAGACCAGAGTATAAGAACGTAAAGTATCTCGGCCTTGGAGAAAAGTTGGTATACAAGCTTGGAGGCACCATCTTTCCATCAAAAGGAGGTTCGGAGATGCCGAATGGAGGGGAGAATAGTTTGAATGCAAAAAGATCGGGGCCTGTGAGATGTATTGAGAAGGTAAGCAGGGAGAGTGTTAAATGGATTGAAATCTGGGGCATGGATACCACTGAATTTGAGGTCGCGTTTGCTTAAGATGGGCTTTGTATGAGGCACGTAAGTGTGCCCTACAAGGTTGTTCAGTTTAAATATTAGACGGGAGGAGAACGGAACAACAGAAAGGGGAGAATAACCCGGAGTCTCGGTTACCTTCCGAGATCTTGGGGAGTCATCAGGCATGTTGACCCCTGTGCGTATGACCTGCGATGGATGCTCCGAGCCGGCCTCGAGTAAAGCTGCAGCACCAATCCTGACTCACAGGGAGGTGTACCATCAATACAGCTAGAACGAGTGGGCTAAGCACGAAGTGTGGAGACCAGTAAGAAATTGGCTATGTTACTCGAATGAAGGCCGTCAGAACAATACACTGATGCATGTAATATAGGCAGCACTCTCAGCCATCAATCATAATACCACCAGATCTAGTCTTCATTGTTCGATTGATGAATCTCAAGCACAAGTCTGAGCCCTGGCTTTTGTCAACATGAACTGGGCTGGAAGCTGCAGCATCGCCTCGCTTGTGAAAGTCCAACATCTGGTCCCTTCTTTCCCTCGCAAAAAACAAAAAGCATGATACAAGAACAGACCTTCGACAGAGCTGATTGTACTCCACTTCGCACCCACCTTCCTAGAAACATTCCTTCTTCAGATGCTACCAGCTTTGAAGGACTCTCTTGATTTCTCCTCCACCAATAGTGCCTAGAGACCAGACGCCTGGATGTTTCAGGTACAGACATAAGTAATACTCTTTTGCTAGGCTTCACTCTCCGTCGAGACGACACGGGTCATTCTATTGAAGCCACACGATGGACTTATAGTTACAAGCCCATCTCTTCGTACTCGTGCTAGCCGTCGTGCGAGCTGCCTCAAGCCTCAGCTATACACGACAAGCTAACGGACATGGGATAGAATTGCCAGCAAGAGCAGCTACCACGTGCCTTGCAGCGTTCGCCAAAAACGAATCCAGTTTCTTATCAAGCACTCGGGCTGCTTTCTGAACTGGTCATGGCCGCCTTCAATTTTGAGAGAAAGGAAATCAAGTCGCCAATTACCGCTCGGCTCCCTCGCAAAGCCAGAAATATGCTCACAAAGGCTGGCAAAGGCTGGCAAAGGCTGGCAGAGGCTGGCAGTGTCGATTGTGCCAGTAGTGATCTCGTACCGCAGAATCCATCAACGGGCCACAAACCGCTCGTTTTTACCTGTGGGGAGTGGTCAGTGCCTATACATACATATTCACTTCTTACTGCAGGTTCCCTTGTTACAAGCGTGTTGTCGGCACGTCCGGAAATGCTGGCCATCGCTACGACAGTGCTTTATTGATCAAAATGCACAAAACAAAATAATTTTTGGAAGCGAGGGCTCACGTGCGTTGATCAGCGATACTGATTCTACCTATAATAGGACGAGTTGCTGATGTTGGGTATCTAAAACGCTCCAAAAGATACATTAACATTCCTCTTCCATACTTCATCCGACAGAAATCTCACCCCTTACCGGCCTGGCTCGTAGTAACTCGCAGCAATACCGCCAGCCTTCTCATTGCTGGATCCCGCTTGCTGACGCATATGTGGCAGAGGAGGTAACGGCTGTTCATACTGCTGTACCATCATCTGCCTGCTCTGAGCTCCTATCTGCTGCACTGGCATGCCCTGCACGAACATCGGATGCTGATGTCCCTGTATAACATTTCCTTGCGCGGCGACACCATTCGTCTGGACCGGTAACTGCTGGTGATTTGACTGTGACCCTATTGTCCTTGCATGTGCTTGATGGGACGGCGGGATGACGGCGCCGCTTTGGATCATCTTCTCAACAATCCCCGCCGCGATCTTCTCGGCGTCTTTGTTGACCTCTGAATGACGATACTTGTGGCAGTCGACACACGCCCAAACAAACAACGCGAAGTGCAATAACAGACCGAGAAATTGACAGACCACACCTGTAAGCTCTACACGCGCGCGGTTCGGTTTCATCTGCCAGAGCGCGTTGACGTAGGCATCCATTTCCGCGCAGTTGTTGAAAGAAATTTCTGAGTAATAGTATGAGGAGTAGGACGTTTGCGAGCTGGAGCTGTTGCAGACGCGCTCATAAGTCACAGAGTAATCGGTGTCTTGTTCCCACACCCATGTGTTGTTATGCTGCAACACATACCCGCCGTACCTGCTGCTCCACCCCGTGTTATACCCGAACGAGCCATCGTCACCCCACTGAAGGAACTCGAAGAGCGCAGCCAATGTGAACAGTGAAGTGACCAAGAACCCCAACCAAAGAAGCAATTCCATCGTAACTCGCAAGCCAGGGTGCATAGGCTTCTTCCGCACCAAAAACAACATAATGCACAAGACGCACCATACTACACTGATACTGAAGGTAATCAATCCCCATGGCAGAGACCATGAACTGTCATACCCAGAATAGTAACCTAAGCGCCAGTAGTGCAATGTGCTGACAGCCCACGCTATGCAGCCAATTCCAATGATGCCAGTGAGGATCAAGATAGTGGTGAGCGCAAATTTGAATTTCCAGAGACGGTCGACGGCGTTGAGCTGTTCATTATAGGTAAGAGGTTCGGAGTTGGGGACGAAGACAGGTTGGACCGGAGTTGGCACTGTTGATGGCGATGTGGTTGAGGTCGCATTTAGGCGCGTTGCTGATGGAGTTGGTAGAGTTTGTGTAGGCATGTTGGTTGTGTCGCCTGCGGGTGAGGTTGTCGTAATTTGTGGCGCCTGGAGCGGCGGTTGAGACTGATGGGCATCCATTATGTATCAAGAATTATGTAAATAGGCTGTAAAAACCCACTGGCAGCATTGAAGCCAGTAGTAAAGCGAATGGCTGCGCGGAAAGCACGCGAAGAGACGAAAAGCGAGCGTCAAAGGCTAAGGAGAGAAGAAGACAAAGCAGAGGAGATTTGTACAACGGCAGACTCTCCTTTGTTGCAAAATGGGTGCAATGGTTGCCTGACGCTAGACATGAACTTGGCAGTAGATAGCTTTAATTAGATCGACGTGCACGGTCCGTGCATCAGCTTGAGCGGCAATCGCCTCCACATCTCGAGTTTATCCAGACTTCATCATGTATCAGTGAAATAATCTGTCAGCTTCGTCGCCTCTGGGTGTCATTGAGTTTCTTATGCGGAAATGACTGAGCACGTCTCCATCGATGACTGATCGGACAGCTCGTGTATAGCTCGTGTGCTGGACGTAGCAGATTTCGTATTGGGTCTAGGGAGCCGGGTGTCTGGTATAATAATGGCATATTCGCTGCAAGCCACAGTCAGTGCTCTGTTGTCCCTGTGCGGTTGCCTGTATGAGAAGTCGGTGGGTGAGTCCTGTCACAGATCTCACCGCATCTGGTATTCGTCTAACGCCATTCCCTTTGCGATCTTTTTGATGAGGGCTTTCTTCAAAAATTGCTCTCGAGCAAGACTCCGAGTTTGCTGTTTTTTGATTAGCATACCTATAGTCATTGCAAGATCTTGATAACCTACTTTGACGAATACGTCTGCAGTGATCCTCCCTTTATCAAGCGCCCTACCCAAAACGAACAAAGCATCAGCGATACCTCGCTCCTCGGCAGCCAGTGTGTATAGTTGTTGTCCTACGACTGTCGGCGCTACAAGCACATCGTCTACATCTGGTGCCTGTCTCCTCCGCGCGTTTTCCATAACGCGATCCGCTTCGATCATTGCGCCCTTTAGTATTTGCTCATTGGAAGCAAGCGAAGCATCCAGTTGTTGCAAGTCGCCCAGCTCGGCCTGCAGCTGTGAATATGCAGTCTGCAAAGCCTGCTGCTGCGCGCGAAGAGGCGCCACTGCAGCCTGGTTTGAAGCTACTGTCTGGCGTATCTGCGAGACGAGTGCCTGACTCAGTGCTGTAAGGAGGGCATCCTTCTGTGGGTTCGGTGGTACGGGCGGTACTGGCAGTGATGTTTGATTTCCCTGTTGCGAAGGCAGAGTGACCTCTAGTGAATCATCTAAAAGATTGACAGGAGCTGGTTTAGGTGGTGGTGGAGCTGTCTGCAGGGGCAGTTGTTGAAGCGGCTGTTGGGGTGGCTGCTGGAGTGGCTGCTGGAGTGGCTGTTGATATTGCTGGTATTGATGCTGATGCTGATGCTGTGGTGGTTGACCGTATTGTTGAGGTACACCATGTTGATCGGGATAATGCTGCATCGGTGCTCCGTTAGCAGGCGGTTGCTGTACTGTTGGTTGTCGTGCGTAGCCAGGTGCTTGCCGCTGGCTCTGGGGCGTGATAGGACTGACAGGACTGCCCAATCCATACGATACAGACTGAAAGGCTTGCGATTGCACTTGCGGTTGGACTCGGTTCGATACTGGAGTTGCTGGGCTTATATCGTAGCGGTCTTGTCGCTGTGGAGCGCTCTGCACTGGGGGAGCCCCTTGCCGTGCCCAGTTGGATGACACGCCATAACTATTGCTTTGGGACTGCTGGAACGGCTGTGCCTGAGTCTGCTGTTTCGGCGGAAGCGGCGGCAATGGAGGAGGCTGTGAGTAACGGTCATGCTGCGGTTGTGGAGTGGATCTATTCTGCTCGTAAGGCTTTGGAGGCTTTGGAGGAGCAGGTGGTCCCTGAGACGGGCTTGGAGAGGCTGGCAGTTCTCGTGTACTGTGAATAGAACGCCGATATTCAGCAGGTGGTGGTGGTACTGGTGGTGGAGCCTGTTGTGTGGGCGCATTGTACTGCGGCTGCTGTTGCCTCGACCGGACGGGAGGCTCTTTCGCAAAGACACCTCGCAGAACCGCAAGGAAATCGAACAATGTAGACTTCTGCCATCAAATCAGCCATGGACTATGGTGCCTGGCTTTGCCAGCTGTTATATCACGCGGCGCACAGGGTACTCACGTCCCAATACTTCGCCCATTGCGCCAAATATGGGTGATAAATCCTTCCATCACCGCTTACATGTTGTCCTGGTCGCACAAGCATATCTTTGTCTGGTTTGATGTACACAATAGGCGGTTCATGCGGATATGCGTAGGGTACCCATACTGCTACTGGGAAGCCATATGTTGCGCCCCGGAAGATCACCGGGAGCGTCCCGCTGAGATTGAGAAGAAGATTCGAGGTTCCATTCTCGTATGCTAAGCCTATCAGTTGCTGTGCGCCTCACATTGAAGTATTGAATGGTATTGTGCGCTGGTTTACGTACTGTAGACGTCGGTGCGCACTGACAGGGATGGGTAGTGAGTGAGAGCTTCGGTGGCGTCGTGATAGGTGCGATTAACATCCGTGTAGTTCTGTATGTTTATTAGTATGATGTTGTGTATGTGAAAGGAAATATGTACGCTTGTGAGAACACTGTACAGCCAGTTAAGCGTCGTCTCTGGCACGCCGGCCATGCTGCACTTTCAAGTTCTGGCGGGGAAGCCTGGAGCTCGAGCTCCTCCGAACACGACGTTATGGTCCTAGCAACGTTGCCAAGGTAGCCACTTCCTCCGTGAATGCTCGTCACTGAATTTTGCTACGATCAAGTCGATAATTGAGCTTTATGCATATTAATACACGGTACGTAGAGGCGCAGGTTTAGCCTGCTCGTATCAAGATTCGGTAAACAGATAGAGTCCTATCAAGTGCATCATGAGAAAATCAAAACAGGGACATATCGATCGCTCATGTCAACAATCGATTGAAAAAGTCAATGTGACTTTGATACTACGGCCAATGATTTCGCGCAATGCGTCTTTGCTTCATTACGTTTCAGCGAGCGTGCGCCACAAACCTACCGTACAGACCAAATGCGCCCCCATATGTTACAATAATTTGTCGGGTATCCTCAATCTAACACTTAGTGTTGGCTCCACTCGATTGTGTTCAGGTCAACACCTTCTTGGACCAACTCCCACAATGGACTCAGTTCGCGCAGGAAAGTAACACGCTCCTTCACGGCCTTCAAGACGTAATCGATCTCAGCATCTGTGGTGAACCGACCAATGCCAAACCGAATGCTACTGTGCGCGCTCTCGTCGCTGCTGCCAAGTGCGCGGAGAACGTAGCTGGGTTCCAGAGAAGCTGATGTGCAAGCACTGCCAGACGACAGAGCAATATCTTTCAGTGCCATGAGCAGCGACTCGCCCTCGACGTAAGCAAAGGAAACGTTGACGCATCCTGGATAGTGGCGTTCGCGGTCGCCGTTCAGTGTGGTATGCTCCATGGAGAGAAGGCCTTCGAGAAGGCGGTTCGACAAGGCGGTGATACGCTTGGTGTCATACTATTGCCTGTCAGTGGATATTAATGTTTCCTTGAATTGTACACACCTCCATCTCTTCTTTGCAGATGCGGGCAGCCTCGCCGAATCCGATTGCAAGAGGCGGTGCTAGTGTACCGCTTCGCAAGCCTCGCTCCTGGCCACCTCCGCTGATGATAGGGTCGAGTCTAACTCTAGGCCGTCTTCGAACGTAGCAGGCACCAACACCCTTTGGTCCGTAAATCTTGTGCCCAGAGATAGACATCAGGTCGACGTTCATCTTGTTCACATCGATAGGGATCTTGCCAACCGCCTGAGCAGCGTCGGTGTGGAAGAAGATCTTTCTCGATCGACACAACTTGCCAATCTCTTCCATGGGCTGTACAACGCCAATCTCATTGTTGACAGTCATGATACTGACCAGCATGGTCTCTGGACGCATTGCCGCCTCCAGCTGCGCCAGATCAATCAGACCGTTGCTCTGCACTGGGAGGTAGGTGACCGAGAAGCCTTCATCCTGCAAATGTCTGCAGCTGTCCAGCACACACTTGTGCTCAGTCTGGGCGGTGATAATATGGTTCTTCTTGCCAGACCGCTTGAAGAAGCGTGCCACGCCCTTGATGCTCATGTTATTGCTTTCGGTGGCACCGCTGGTGAAGATGATCTCCTTAGCGTCAGCACCAATCAGGTTGGCAACATGTTGGCGAGCGTCCTCGACAGCCTTGTCAGTCTCCCATCCGTAAGCGTGTGTACGTGAGTGCGGGTTTCCATAAAGACCAGTCATAAATGGAAGCTGGGCGTCGACAACCCGAGGGTCCATGGGTGTAGTAGCCTGCATATCCAAATAGATAGGTCGCGATCCCTGGTCCATAACAGTAGCCTGCTTCAAGATCCCTAGTACTGTCAATATCGTTCAGTGACGGTGGGGCGAGTGGCGGCACTCACCAGCGGTTGGGCTCATCATAGCGTCTGCAGATATTCCTGTTGTAGGCATTGTCGCATCCTGCGCCCTCTCTCCAGTCTGGTTCAAAAATGCCTTTTTCTCCGCCTGGATCGTAGTGTCGACGTTGACTGTGGCGTTATTGGACTTTGTCTCAGAGACATAGCTGCGGTAGCTTGCAGCGGTGCGAAGCGATGTACGAGCGAAGTTGGATACTGGATATCTCCTGGAAGCAATGCGAAGGGCCTGCCTCGCAATCGTGGGGGCGATGTTCGACATTATGGCGATGATGCTGGGTGGTGGTGATGTTGGAGATATCATTTACGACTCGATCGAGCTTAACTTTGCGATATACCCGAAGCGGAGCCGGAGAGCTAAAAGCTCAGCTTACTAACATATTAGACTGAACCGCTCGTCGACCGCGAGCAATAGTGGACCCTGACGACTCACGGATCAATCGGACCAAGCCGAAGGGGGAAAGTGACTGCGTAGAGAAAGCGTGAAAAACATCAAATGTCATATCGAGTCTGGCAGTGGTACTCCGCGTCAAGTGATCATCGTGCAGAGCGCACAGGAGATATTCGGAGTGATGCATTACCCGGGCCGCGTACAGTTGATGCCACATGGTGTGGCT
The DNA here is from genome assembly GCA_026120165.1 of Leptosphaerulina australis. NCBI lineage: Eukaryota > Fungi > Ascomycota > Dothideomycetes > Pleosporales > Didymellaceae > Leptosphaerulina > Leptosphaerulina australis. The sequence goes on from JALRMI010000189.1 coordinate 20,057, forward strand.
TAGCGCTGCTCCGAACGTCATAGTCAAGGAGCGACAAGACCCGCCAAAGCAACCCACCAACCCACCCACTGCACCATAACTCGCCCACTCTTCTCTCCGCGCCGCTCTTCCTTGCGATTTCACCCCTTCAACTTGCTAATACAAGCTTATTGTACATTCAATTCTACAGTGCCTACCTTATTACCCCAAAATGAGTTGGAAGGGCTTGACAAAGGGTGTCACTAGGGTAGGCCGAACTTCTTCACGCGCCGGATTAGGCCGCAATAGACAACTGACAAGACTCTTTAGGCGCCACAAACAATCAAGCAGCGCTTCAACATTGTACGTTCACCGCGCAAAAGTCACGCCTGAGAGCTTTAGCAATGCGCCTATTTCAGCAGATGCGCAGATATGCGCTAACACGAGCGTCTGTAGGGTGAAATCACCAAGGATGCCATCTATATCGATGCTGAACGCCGCTTCACCGAGTTGGAAAAGGAGACAAAGAAGCTTCATGAGGAGTCAAAAAAGTATGCGCTTCCTAACAAGAATCAGATATTGTAAAATGGGCTGACATTCGGTAGATACTTTGAGGCTATCAATGGTGCGCATGAATGAGGACGTGTAGTACTGACTATGCCTAACATAATTTTCACAGGCATGCTCACGCACCAAATCGAGTTCTCAAAAGCCATCGCCGAAATTTACAAGCCCATCTCCGGACGGATGTCCGACCCCACCTCGTTCCACGATGAAGGGAACACTGCCGGTATTGAGGCTTGCGGACAGTACGAGGAGGTGGTGCAGGAATTGCAAGAAACACTCAAGCCCGAACTAGAGATGATAGAAACACGAGTTATTTCGCCCGCGAACCAGCTGCTCGACATTATCAAAGCAGTGCGCAAGTTGGGCGCCAAGCGCGACCACAAGCAGCTCGATTACGATCGTCACCGAGCGACACTTAAGAAGCTGCAAGATAAGAAAGACAAGACATTGAAGGATGAAAAGGCCATGTATCGCGCCGAGAACGACGTTGAGCAAGCTACTCAAGACTACAACTACTTCAACGACCTGCTCAAGGACGAGCTACCGAAGTTGTTCGCATTGGAAAGAGAGTTCATTCAACCTCTCTTCCAGTCCTTCTACTACATGCAGTTGAACGTATTTTACACACTACACGAGCGCATGCAACGACTTGACATTGGTTACTTCGATTTGGAACTCGATATCGAGGCAGCCTACGAAAAGAAGCGTGGAGACACTCAGGCAGAGGCAGAGAAGCTGTCGATTGTCAAGTTCAAGACCACAGGCGGACGCATAGGGCCTGGTGGACGGCCTGGACAATCAAGGTATGCGACGAAAGCTCTGGAAGCAAAGGCTGGCCGCGCATCAATATCCGAAGACGCCGAAGCACCACCGCCTTATAGCCCTGGGCCGTCAGGTGCGGTTGCAGACATCAAATCACCAACACTATCGCAAGGCTCGTGGGGCTCCGCTGCGAAAGCCAAAGGTGCTGCGCCGCCACCGCCAAAGCCCAAGCCGTCTCGACTCAGTGGTATGCCTGCACCTGAAACATGTACTGCCATGTTTGATTTTGAGGCTCAGTCAGAAGGTGACCTGAGTTTTCTCGCTGGCGACATCATCGAGATTGTCACACGGACGCAGAACGAAAACGAGTGGTGGACCGGCAAGGTCCGGGGCAAGCAAGGGCAGTTCCCAGGTTTGTATTCTATCTCCTTTTGAGACTCGATAAATGCTAACCACATTTAGGCAACTACGTGAAACTGAATTAGGCGTTCAATCGACGGGATTCGATGATGTCTCGATGAAGATACCTGTTGTTACTTTAGTCGCTGCTGACTAGACGGACCATCAATGGTCTGCTGTTCTTCTTGCTAGACATTGCATTGCTTACACTTCAGACTAAATATTAATATTCACCTTCACCTTCACGCCTCTTTTCCTATCCTTCGTACTCTGTACGCCACCTTTCCCCAGCTTCAGCCACACCTCGGTCCATCTCATCCTAGCGTAGATCCCACGGAACATCCCCACATGACGTTGCTCGGCGATACGGAGCTCAACCGAGTCGTCTTATTCTCCACTAGTTCGGCTGTATTCAGACACAATCTTGCTTACTTGCTGCTGCATCTTCTTATAGTATTTTTCTCTTATAATTGTCCGTTTTCGTTCGCGCTTTCCGCCATACGTCTCGCTCCAGCCCAGCACAGGCAAATCGCCAACTACGATGGGCTACGACTCAACAATAACATTCACTCTCGACACAATCTGTCCCTGGTACACGGCCCCAACTCACACATCTCATGCCTTGATGTCTTGATTCCGTTTCCTCTTTCCTTACTCACATACTCGCAAGGCCGTCGAGTCTTCGTATCTCCGCTTCTACATGCACACTTGAACTTGACAATCACATCTACCTAACTTATACTAACACTCCCACAAGGACCTACCTTGGCTTCCTCCGCCTGCGAAAAGCCCTTTCGTCCTTCCGTTCCAGAAATCCCTCGTCGCCCGTCACATTCACACTACGCATTGCGCCTTACCAACTATATCCCTCCTTCTCTCAAGACGGTGTTGACAAGCACGAGTGGTACCGCGACGAGAAGTACGCTGGCTCTGAAGAGAGATTCCAGAAATACTCAGATTACATGGTCGCCTTGGGCCGGGACGAAGGCATTGAATTCGACTTCTCCAGCGGCGCCTTCGCAAATACATTCCATGCGCATAGGATACTGCAGTGGGTGCAAGAACATCGTGGTCCGGAAGCGGCTGTGAAGGCTCTGGAGAGTCTATACAGACAGTATTTTTGCGAGCGCGCACATCCAAGCTCTCACGAGACACTGTCCAGGGCCTGCAAAGCAGTTGGACTGTCAGACCAAGAGACACAGAAGATTGTAGAGGACGACTCAGAGGAGGCTATAGAGACCAATAGAGCAATACAGGAGCAGGCTGGAAACGGTGTAGACAGTGTACCATATATCGTCTTTGAGGGACGAAAACGTGACCTTACTTTGATCGGGGCGAAGGGTGTGGCTGAGTACGCAAAGACATTGGAGCAGGTGGTTAAGGAGGCGTTGTAAGGCTGATCTATGAGCGCGATTCAGAGTACAGTTTAGAAGGCAGGAAGAAAATATCATAATAACTGAATACGATATTGGGTATGATGAATTTCTGAAATGAATTGAACTGAATGAATTTTTATCCTAGGAGTCCGCCGTTCATGCTAAGCTACCTTGCGTGTATCTGATGCCATCGAGCTGGTGCCATAGTCGTTCGTTATTGCCCGACGAATGATATGCAATAGCGCGACCAAGATCTCCAACCAGATGGTCAAAGATACAAGCAGTGAGTGACGCCAAGTGTGAAGAATGGGAAGAATACAAAGAAGATACACCCTAAGCGCCAGTGCCAACTAGGGCAGCAGACGCCCATATGAAGTTGTCGTAAAATGAGGTCGAAGAGAAGGTACCGTAGCCTTGGTCAAGTAGCCACTTGCCGTAGCTTTCGAGACAATGGCTCTTGAAGGAAGAGTGGTGGTTTTATTTGCTAGACCAGTCGAAGCCAACATCGGCACGCTTGGTAAACTCGCTGAGCTGTGGTTGAGGGCAGACAGGGCCCCAGACCTGCGCCTCGAACTGTCCGCTTGCAATGTTATTGCCGACATAGTCATAATCTGTGATCATTAGTCTTTTAGCTTTGTCTTGGCCACGGCACGACTTACAGCAGTACAAACGAGCAGGCCAGTCGACTCTTCCCGGATTGCAGTTTCCGAGCGCACAGCCGATGCGAGAGGTGTTACGCCACACCATCTGAGTGAAGTGGCCCCAGGCATCTTCATAGTGAGGCTGAGCATATGGATACTTCTTCTCCTCCTCATGCCAGCCGTGGGCAGCGGTACGAGCAAACTCGATCCAGTCATCGTAATTGGAAGGAGCTGGCTTTTGGGAGGAGAGGTTGCTTCCGGAGCGCATCTGCCAAGGTCAATCAATCAAAACTGCAGAAATCACCAAGCTACTCCTTTACTTACATGCTCAGGCATGTATGTGCACTCAGAAACGTCGCGGCGGGCTGCGTTAGCCAAGCCTTCGTCCCAGACCAGATCCTGAGCGCAGTGGAGGCGGCGCCAGTACCAGTGAGCCCGCATTACGGCACTAACGAATTTGGGATCATCCTGGTGAGGAGCATTGTCATTGAATAGTTCGCGTGGCTTGACATCTTGGGCGGGCGCGGCTATCGTAGTGGCCGCCATAAGAGCGGAGAGCGTAGTGAGAGACTTCATGCTGATATTGATGTCGTTCACTAGAAGGAACGACCAGTTTGTAAGGATACGGGGGGTCTCAAGGAGCTCAGGTTGTAGGTGAATTGGTGCAGTGGATCAGATATGTTGTGCACTCAGGTAGAGTCAAAAGAACGACAGTTGTATAATGAGTGTGAATGATCAAAGATGGAGAAGGCGTGGAGAGGAAGCAGCGTGTTTATATACCAGGTGGCTCGTGCTGTGGGGTAATATTGAAAGCAACGTGTTGTCGAGACGCGCCTGCTACCTTCACTTGCTCGCCCTTGACTTGTACGCTAGCTCTTAAGGTCAGGCCACTATGTGTAGAGTGGGGAAAGAGCATCGATGGCCACAGTCAGACTGCAGTATGATCAGGAAGCTACTGTAGTGAAGCTAGATGCAGAAGCTTCAAGCAAGACCACGGTCATATCGCATCAAATGACTTTCCACCATTACCCGACTTGTGTCGCGATAATTTCGTGACCGAATATGACTAGCTCGTTTGTCGCGCTACCAGATTTGTAAAGAGACACAAGTGGATCGTCACGCAGCGCCTATCTGGGGGCGCCTGTAAGCAGACGTTATTCACGACGGCCATCATGCTCGACTCTTGTGAAAAGCATAGCTGTCACTCCAGGACGTGTGAAGCCTGGCACAGGATAGCCTGTGTACATTTGAACAAACTGCAAAGAAACACGAGAAGAAGGAAAAAAAGAAAGAAAAAAGATTTCAATGTACAAGTCTGGACATGACAATGTTCGGTATTACGACACGGCGACCCAGATGCAAGCAAATTTCAGGGCTCGATGGACAAGAAAACATGGGCTGAAATGAGCGGAGATTATTGGATTCTCTAGGGTTCCGCCATTGAAGAGTAAGGGACTGCTGTAGACGGCTTGTTGGACTCGGGGATGATTGAGCGGAGAACAGTTGTTGAGTCCACGTGCGAAGAGACACCAGAAGGCTGACATCTGGATCTTGTTCCCTGTTGTGATTCATGTAGGTACCCGGCTTTCGTTCATAACTTTGGGGTAGTCCTTTGTGTTACCCAGCGCCACGCAATCCTCAATATCAGCAAATCATGTAGGTTCTGAAATTCCCTCCTAATCAGCAGTGCTTGTGCAACTTGTTATGACGCGCATAAAGATGAAAGGGTTGCCCCTCAGACCCCGCCGGTGCAACATATGCACCCTGTGCGAGTGTTTGTGTCGCCGGATTGGTTTGCCGTACAGGGCCATCAGCGCTGGGGCTACCATAAACCGAGTGTTGGCGGGTCATGCCGCACCGAATGCCAGGGGTTCGTGTTGGTCTATCGGAAATACACGCGGTCGGCTGCATGGTCGTGCAAAACTGGTCAACTGCACCAGATAGCATAGAGAATGCAGCGATCGTACTCAACCCTCCTTTAAGCGTTTCGCAGGTCGGCCGATCAGGGACTCATCTGGCAGCGCGCTCCTCTTTGTCCCAGGTAGGCTAGACGTACGAATATCATTGTCCTCTTGGCTGACTCTCCGGACAGGGTATTTAATTTTTGAGTCATCGAAACAGCTCTCTGATGGCTTGCCGTGTACCGTGAAGTACGGATGCTCGAGCGCCTTCTCGGCCGTCAGACGTTTGAGGGGATCGTATTCCAGCAGTTGCTTGAGCAAGGACAGTCCTTCCTGACCAGGCGTGTCCGGTCCGGTGCCGACAGGGTAGTGATTATTATTCAGTGTCTGGTGGTACCAGCGTTCCAGGCCATCACCCTGGGGGCGGGGATAACGTGCGGCATTCCCGGCAAGGAGCGAAGTAAGCTGTGGGTATTCAGGCATAGACGTTAGCAATGGCCATCGATCCTTGCTTGGCATGCCCATGATCTCTACAATCTTCTGCATCTGGTTGCGCTGAAAAGGCACGGTTTTCTTGTTGTCCATCTTAGCCTCCTCTCCCTTGAAGATAGGCCGCAACGATAACAGTTCAGCAAAGATGCATCCCACAGCCCAGAGATCGATAGCTGGCGTGTAGTGACGGCTGCCGAGCAAGAGCTCAGGCGCTCGGTACCAGATTGTGACGACAACTTTGTCACCGGAGAACAATGACTGTAGTGGCTTGTGGAAGAGGCGGGCGAGTCCTAGATCGCCGATCTTGACTTTGCCAGAGCTTGTTACCATGATGTTGGCAGGCTTCAGATCTCGATGCATGACCCAGTTGCGGTGCAGATACACAAGGCCCTGGAGGAGCTGATACAAGATTGACTTGATGGTTCGTGCTGGTATTGCCTGACGCTGTGGCTGATTGTGATGGTGGATAATTTGTAAAAGATCGTGCTCAGCGTATTCAAAGACGATGAAGATGCACTTATCTTCCAAGATAATCTCCGATGTGTGCACCACATTTGGATGTGCTAGCTCAGTACAAAGTGCCATTTCTCTTATGGCAGACTGGGAGATGCCAGAATATTGGAGTTCGCCTTCCTTGTCCGGCTTGAACCTGTGCTGTCAGCAATGCTAGCGTGAAAGTCTGATGGGTCTTACTTCTTGATCGCAAATTCTCCAATACGACCATTTTTGCCTTCTGCCTTGTACACACGCCCATAGGTGCCACTACTGATGAAGCCCACGATCTTATATCGCTCGCCGATCCGTTTCTTTGAGCTGTACCCAGCAAACATTTGTGAAGACTCTCCGATATCTGTTCAGATGCCGTCTCAGCACTTCATCCAATACCAAGTAGACAGTAGCTCCAAATGTGCCAGGAGACGCCAATATCAAATGTGTCAGACAGATGAGGTGATGTGATGTTGACAGCAGAACGCCGACGGAACAACAATCAAGCGAGAGATGGACGGCAGTTGCGACCAACACGAGCAAGCGCTTAACAAGAGGTTTCCAACTCGCAATAGTATAGAGGTGAGGTATGGAATGACAGAAGTGACATGATGACAAAACAGGGTAGCAGGAGGGTTACTGACCGTTGGAGGCTGCTCTCGTAACGCTACGGCGCAAAACGGCTTGGGCGATTGATGCAGCAGAGGGTAGCCAACTTGGGGATGGAGGATTTGAGCGTTGGCTCATTGTTCGGGCGTCATCTGCATCTCGTTTAATTGTCTCCACGTTTGCAGGTGGCGCATTCGCGTGTGGCGGACTTGCTCCTGTAGGTGGAACACAAAGGTGTGGAGTGGAGCGTCTCTTAGGGTGTGCGCAAGATGCCGATTTACGAATGCGTGAAGGCTATTGTGCTGAGCTGAGTGATTCAAAGGCGACTATACATTCAAAAGAATAGTGTATGCAATCGAAGCATCTAGGGAAAAGGCGTGAAGCAATCAAAGGAACGAAGTTGCGCAGCTGTCCACTACGTATCAAGGCTCTAGACACAGCTGACGGTATCCCCGCAGAGCCGCAACATGTGAACGCTTGTTGCCCCAGCTCCCATGACCAACCCCTATCACCCCCACATACTACTTCGACCCGTCCCATACAGCATCGTAGCACTTGTTAGTGTTTTAGCGTACTTTGTCGACGCTTGAAGCTGTCTTGAAAGCTTATCTGCAGTATCGAGAAGTCTCCCTTACGGCCAAGCAAACAGTATATGCACCTTACCACGTGTGTTGTCACGATGGAGTATTAGTGCATTCCATGCTAACATCGATATATAGCTGTGCTAGACACCTAGCAAGATCAAGAAAATTCTCAGGCTATTCATAGTAAGCTTTATATAGGTGCCATGGATCCACGATCATGGTTTGGCGACCTCACAGGGTACTTCGTGTACATCCTCTTCGTTGCAACCCTTGGCCCTCTGTTGTTTGGGTTCCATCTGGTATTTTGCATTCGCATACTCTATCATGGCTTCGTAGTTAACTCTGTCAGTCTGAGCTCAACGCGCCTGAAGACGTCATCCGTTGTAAGAAGAGGTCCATCACCTCTATCAGCCTCGCCGCAACCGCTACCCCAAATCTGCCACAATGCATCGAGATGACCCCTACTCAGTGGGGCGTTGTGGGCTCTATGTACACACTCGGAGGGCTCATAGGCGCATTGTCAGCTGCACCTTTGGCAGGCAAGTATGGCCGTCTTAGGGCCATGCAGATCACAACTATATTCTTTACCATTGGTCCAGTCTTTGAAGCTCTTTCGCCCAGCATCGCTGTCATGGCGTTTGGAAGACTGGTCTCTGGTGTTGGTGCAGGAGCAGCTGTAGTCATTGTTCCCCTTTATATCTCAGAGATTGCACCACCTGCCAACAAAGGCTTCTTTGGCGCCTTTACGCAGATTATGTGCAACGTTGGTATATTGGTAACGCAGCTGTTGGGCTACTTCCTCAGTCACGATTCCTACTGGAGGCTCATCTTGGCTGTTGGTGGTGTTGTCGGTCTTGCGCAAGGCCTGGGCTTACTGCTGTCAGTCGAGAGCCCAAAGTACCTTGCTGAGAAGGGCAACCCTACGCTCGCGAAGAGGACTCTGCGCAAGATCAGGGGTGCGGATGCGGACGTTGACGCTGAGATGAGCGACTGGGGAGTTGCCGGGTTTGACGTGAGCGGTAAGCAGTTTTGATGAGTAGATCTCGTTATCAGATGAGTGCTGACATCACCATAGAAGAGGAGCAGACTCTGTTGAATAACGAGGGGGGCTCCTCGCAGCCTGCTTCAAAGCAGGCTGGTGAGGGGTCTCTGAGCATCACGCAGGTCTTCCGTCACCCAGACTATAAAAAGGCCGCAATCGCTGTAATCATGGTCATGCTGGCCCAACAGTTCAGTGGCATTAACAGCATCGTCATGTACGGTGTTTCGCTACTTGCAGGACTACTAAAGTCCAATTCTGCATTGCTCAACCTCGCCGTGTCTGCAATCAACATTGTCATTACAGCCGCAGGGGCACCTCTCCCTGACAAATTCGGTCGAAAGCCATGTCTGCTCGGCTCCATCGCTGGCATGGGTATCAGTGCGCTCCTTCTGGCCATCGGCATCATGAAGTCTGTGCCTGTGCTCTCAGCGCTTGCTGTCCTCTTCTTCGTCTCAAGCTTCGCGCTTGGCCTTGGGCCAGTGCCATTCATCCTGGCCAGTGAGCTTGTTGGGCCAGAAGCTGTGGATGCAACGCAGAGTATTGCGCTTGGGGCGAACTGGATTGCAACTTTTATTGTAGCCCAATTCTTCCCACTATTGAGCGCCCAACTCGGAGGCAAGGTCTACCTCATCTTCGCGGCGCTTTCTGCATTCTTTTTTGCTTTTCTCTCCTGGTATGTACCGGAGACGAAGGGTAAGAAGAATGCGGACGAGGTCTGGGGCAGGGAGCGCAGGGTTGACTGAAGTTGAAGAGAGATTATGGAATGACGTATGTGACATGAATTTGGAAGGAGTCTATGCAAGTTGCAACATCTTAACAAAACCTTCTTTTAACCAACTACAATCCTCAACAGCCTGCTTGGTGCTGCTTACGAGAGTGATTACCTATTCGCCTCAAGTTCCACCGGTCAAATGTCGGTGCCCTTCCGTAGCCTTCCACATAAACCCTGAAGCGGCTTCGGCTTCGGGAATTATGACATGAGTCGCCTACCCCCACTGAAACTCCCTCGGCCCTCATCACAACTTCAGACCTCACCACTCAATGCGCGCACATTGCTGACACTTTTGCACGCTCACACCATTCTCACTAATCTCTGTTTGACTGTATATATCTTTTTTCTTTCAGTATGCCCGAGCTACCTTCCCATACGTCACCAGGTCTACCACCACTATATACACCACAACCGCAAAGTCCAAGTCAGAACGAGTTTGACTTTCATACCTCAGAAAATGCTGTAGAAGAGCAGGCGACACATAAAACTGGACAGAGGGCTACGCAAAATCGCAGATCTGATCCACCACCTTCCATCATCTCGCCCGCATTTACGCCTCCAGCGACTCCCGGCTTCACCACACCGTCACAACCCCGCCGACCACCACGCTCCATTCCCGTCGATACATCCTTATCCACAGATTCGCCGAGACCTGAGCTTCTGGAAGAGCTGCCTATAGTTGAATGCGAAGTACGGGCGCGCATACCCACCACCACAGGGCATGAAATGTGGCTACACGTATACCGCAACAATGTAGACACGAAAGAACACCTCGCAATCGTGTTCGGCAACCAAATCCGCTCGCGATCACTTGATGCAGAAAGACCCGGAGAAACTGAACTTGACCGTATGACTAGAGGCGCATACGTAGGACGGCTATTCCCTGGCCGAACAAGTTCGCGGATAGAAGCCATAAAGCGCTCGGAAGGCATACTGTCGAAAAGAAAACCAGAATCCGACGCAATCCATAACGACAACGGCACTGTCTCGTCCTCTTCCGCATCCTCCGAGAACGGCGATGCACAGACTCCGACCTCCGACCTCCCCCTCGTTCGCATACACTCTGAATGTTACACCGGCGAAACGGTTTGGTCGGCGCGCTGTGACTGCGGCGAGCAACTCGACGAAGGCGCACGCCTTATGGCCGACCCTACACTCTCTCCCTCCGGCGGTGCGATAATCTACCTGCGACAAGAAGGGCGCGGCATTGGGCTTGGCGAGAAGCTCAAAGCGTACAACTTGCAAGATTTGGGCAATGACACGTACGAAGCGAATGTTCTGCTCAGGCACCCAGCGGATGCGAGAAGTTATGGGTTAGCTACGGCCATGCTCATGGACTTAGGCTTGGGTGGAGAGAGAGGGATCAGGCTGCTAACCAACAACCCGGATAAGGTTCGGGCGGTTGAGGGTCCAGGGAGAGAGGTTGTGGTGAGGGAGAGGGTGGCTATGGTGCCTTTGGCGTGGAAAACAGGCGGAAAGCAGGGGATTAAGAGTGAAGAGGTGGAGAAGTACTTGAGCACGAAGGTGAATTAATTTGGTCCCGCGAGAAGACGCAGCGCTAACATTTTCCACAGATTGAGAAGTTCAAGCACATGTTGGACCAAAAATAAGTCCCGTTCGGGTGGACAATTGTACAGATGGGCCGCATTTGCATTTAGACGCGATACACTGGCGTTGGTGGACATTTTGAATGATCTTGGGTCGATTTGAGAGCACTATAGCAGTTGCTGAGATACCACAATGAGACGCTTGTTACTCAGCTCAATGTGTGGATCAAGCTCAACGTTGTGAATAGCTGCGATCACATACTTTGGACGCTCGATTAGCCACCTCGTCCTGTGAGGTACCGTTCAAATATGGAATTATGGCAGACTACAGAGTGCGTTTATTGCTGCCACACATGCTGCAGATTTGACAGTCTGCATCGGGTGGCCCTACCGTATCCGGATGAAACTGGATGCCAGTCCACGATCGGTGTCTTTTCGCTGCTATCAACGCTTCTTCCGTCTCGCTCCTCGAGCTCAGATTGCCAGTACTGCTGCGGGACAAAACGACACTCAATCCTGATCATAATCCTGCAAACACAGCTCTAAACAGTAGCTTTTGTGGGCCTCTTGCCTTGGAGCAAATGGATGGTTCCACTTACTTCCACATCGTGTACCATTCCTCTTTAATCACAAGCCTCGAACGATCCGGATCGTACCCTCAGTCTACTTTTTACTTATTGGACTGCCGTCTATTGGACTGCCGTCTATCTCCTGACAAATGCCACTTCAAGAAAGCCAAACATACTCTAGCCTTCTGTAGTAGCCGTGACGGCTACTGCGCCCTGGAGATTGCCTGATACCCTAATACTGATTGAGGTCTACAGGATCACCGCTCCATATTCGTGTTGTTCCGAAGGGAGTCATCCAATAGGTGCAGTACCATCCTCATACCAAGCTTTACGAGTATTCAACTCTTCTGTCGTATTTTAACGGCAGAATGTAACCCTGATTCTAATCCGCGATGTGAACGGTTCTTACGGGAATATCGCACCTCTCAAGGAACACGATTTGTGGATACGAAAGTAGGCTTAAACGAGATATGGGTGTCATGCGCCATTACTGGGTTGGGCGTGCGATTCAATGGCAAGCTGACGCCATGAAGCGTATGCTCTACAGAGGGAGAGGGGGATGTACACATTTATGTTAACGCATGGAATAATTGGGAAATGCAGCAGTCGACTCCGCTCAAGAGGCCGACTGAACGACCGTCAACTATACCTATTTATCTAATGACTATCGGCTATGCTCTTCCCTTCTAGCATCTGGCCGACTTCCTGTCGTAGCCGAACAATCACTTTTTCTCTGTTACTGCATGGGCGACTACTGTCTCATACGGACTAGATAGTGCATGGTGAAGTATAGCAATTACTCCCAGAAGGAGCAGTTATCCACTTGTCGGGTCCGCTGCCACTCATTGCGAAACAACTAGTCGTGTCTTCGACGTTGGCATGGTTGGATGAGCTTTCGCTGCTTTGGCCAACATACAGTTGTAATTGATGACTTAATGGGTTCACACCAGCATATAGAGGAGTTTATACCCTTCATCCGCTCTGCAAGGGTGTGCTTGCAAGCAAATCTTTGTTTAACATTTCTCGGGGCCTCCTAGGAACAAGTTGGCTGGAACGGAGATTCGAGAAGATTCAGGGGAAGCAACACAGAGTTTAGAGTTGACTGCACGACCAGAACGGTAGCCCCGGGTCTAATGTCAGTTATATTTTATTCGCCATCAACTTGAGCAATTGCAAGGGAGAGTGGAAGAAGGTAATTTATTCCCTAGCAAGCGTGCATATCTGTGAAGCGGAGAGTCGTCCACTCAATGAAGGAACATAAAGGCAATCATTATATGATCCTCTTATTCTTTATTGTGACAGGTGCTGCAAGTGTAGCCCCCAGACGCGCTTAGTTATACAGCGCTCTTCGGACCACTCTACTCCCGCTCCCTTCCTGCAGACTCTCTCTTCTTTCTGTGCATAGCTCACTCCACTTCCTGCTCCAAGTGTCGAAGTGACAAGTTCTTGCTCCACCAGTCCAGAGCAATAACTGAGTCTACTCCATCCCCCTGTTTCCAAACCCGTATCAGGCCGAAACCAGAGATCATGACGTCTACCAACGGCGCTACCGCCACACTTGATCCCGATGATGATGGCGGTGTATCCGGGAGAAGTCTTGCTGCATGTTCTGTTAGTTAAGACAGTGGAGGATGTTCGTGTCGATTTTCGATTCATCCATGCTTTCGAAGATGCTGTACGGATAGCTTCCACGATAGCCACAGCAACGTTGAGGACTAGTGTGAACGAACAAGAAAGGTCGGTCTGCCTGCCGCCGTAGCTCGAAGATGCATGTCGCAGAGTGAAATGTAGGAAGAACAGCAGGAACGAGAACTAGAGAGTGACACAGGTAAAGTCGAAAAATGTCAAAGCAATTTGATCAGAAACAGCGGCCAATGTTTTCTTTTTGAGAAACCGTTCTGGGTGGATTTAATGAACTCAAATTGAGAGCATGTTAATAGCAATCTAGTCTAGTTGATAATACAAACTGCGATGTGGTCTTATTACTAAGTAATCATGCTCAAAAGCAACCCTAGAGGATAAAAGGCATGTATAAAGAGAAATGGGCAAACAGGCAGGAGTCTAGTGATACTATCCAGGGTCTATGAGCCATACAATATCTCACTTGTTGGGCTGCAGGCGACATGAGGCGGCAAGACAATGGCGAAGGGGATAAAAAGGGGCACCTGAAGATGGACAGGGGCAAAGCTCCAAAATGGTCCAACACAAATTGCCGCTCCCTGGCTCTTGCCCTCGTAAAATCTCCAGGGGAATACAGCGCTCAGCGTGACCAGGATTCTACTCGAATATTAGCCGGAGAGAATGTAAGATACACTTGACGGCAATGAAAGAGACATGACCAGAATGCATATCATTGTGACTTGGATCTTCCTCCTATTGATGTTGAAATACGAAATGGGGTATCATCGTTGAGAAGCCTCCTAAACGCCTGTTGAATGCCAGTAGTCTGCGTTGTTGAAGCAGACCTACTCCGCCTCTTGTATCTTGCCCTGCCACTGTATCCTTCTACTCCTTGTCAACCTTCTTCTCCGCGCCATAGCCTCCCTTGCCTTCGAGGTTCTGGTAAGTCATTCCCTCGGAGCGTGGAGCATGCCTGGCGTTTCTGGGCCCTCTCTCATCGAGATCCTCCTGCAACCAGTTGAGTACGAGTTCACCTAGCTGACTGTTCCCAGACAAAACTCTGGAGTCAGGATCGCTCTTTACACCCATGTCCTCCACGCTGCCCCACTTCTTGACCTTGCCAAGCGACATGTGCACGAGATGGGTGGGCCAAGTTGCGAGGTTATCCAAGATGTGCGTCGCATAAACAATCGTGCAGGGGCGTTCATTAGTCTCCTTCTTCAAGAATGCCAAAAAGTTTGATCGTGACAGCAGGTCCAGATCGACTGTGATCTCGTCCAATAGGAGAATGGTCCAAGGCCGTAAAAGACCCATTGCGAGTTGTACTCTCCTCCTCTCACCGTCAGACACAGCGTGCATGCGCCACGTGAGATCGATGTCGAGGACTCGGACAAGTTCGTCGCGTCGCTCGGCATAGTACTCGCCACCAACAGAGTTGAGAAGGGTGACGACGTCGATGTCGGTCCGTACGATAGGATTTAGGACCCACTCGAGGCCAAGATAGGTGACACCCTCAAGGCCTTGTTTGAACGGGTCGACGCCTGCAATGGAGACGGAGTCGGCGGGGGCCATGCGCTTACCAGAGAGCAGGCGCAGAAGAGTTGTCTTACCGGCGCCGTTGGCTATACATCATTAGATGTTGAGTTTGTAGTGAATTCATCATCTTGCATACCTCCGATCAAAAGTGTTCTGCTGCCTGGTGGCAGATTCAGGAAGACCTCTTTCAGCCCATTCGAACCATCTGGGAACGCGTAGCTGAGATTCTTCACGTCAATTGATGGCGCAATCTTCTGTCCGTTAGTTTGGGTCGACATTTTGAGATGTGATTATGTTTGAAAGATGAAAAGTAGGCCGTTGTGCCGTTGTGCCGTTGTGCTGTTGTGGTAGAACACTACATTTTGTATAGTGACTTAGGGCGTGAAGTGGGGAACGTTTCGGTGAGTCGCGATATTGACGCCATCAATGCCGAAGACCGACTAGCACCGAATCAGCAGGTCATACGTGACTTTTCCCGACTGTTCGGCACTTGAACAACAAGTCCCCAGTTCCTTGAGATGTGTAGTTATTTTGACACACTCATTGCCTGACGCAGACAGAAACTCCAGAAGCAGCTTGACGCGTTATCGGTCTCCATTTGCATTGTCTAGAGTACATCTCACAGATCAGCCCATGTCGTCGGTACATAGTGCCGCTATCGTCCAACACTGGTTTGGTTTGGTTTGGGTTATGATTTAACGTCTATGGGTGTCTATGGCTATATAAGACGAGATGAACGAATGCTCATCTGGCAGGAGACGATGGCTCTCAAGAGAGTGATTCTATGAAAGTACAGGAGATGTGGGCCAGTCCCAGGAGCAGATGCCCATGCTCCTCCTCCTCCTCACCGAGATGCCACTTACGAGTGCCGATCCGTTCAACACACTCTACGAGGCTGATCAAACATACTTATCAATTCTGTTTTTGTCTCATCTTGTGAGCTCGTTGTTCTTGAGATTCCAAGCTTCGAAAAGCGAAGATGTACTGCTGGTGATTCTTTGCCATACGACCAGGTCAAGAGCATGATCTGGATTTCTTGAGTCGCCATGATTTGATCGGCCTGGAAAGAAGCGTGTGCATCAGAGCAAGACCTTTGAGTTCCAGTTCAAGCCACTGCACAATAAGTTGCTAACTCCGACCTGAATGTTACAAATGAGCAAGCACAGAACAGATGTGGATCGACTCTTGTCGTGCAACAACACGTTAGAAATCAATGTCAAGTATGAGTAACAACATCGCCACTATGAGGACCCATCGGCGCATGAAGATCCATCTGGGCTCCATAAGAACATGTGCCAGAGAACATATGTAGGAGCAGACCGGAAGACGAAACTGCCACTGAGTTCGATAGCTTCAAAGGACTCGACACACTGCGGACAGTCACACGCAACGACACTCATCTTACCCCCTGGATACTCGCACATTCACTATTCTCAACGCGTACCCGTCTGTACTTGACATAATCTCAGACCGGCTCCCCGGCTAAATTTACTTTCGCCATGGTCCCACGAACCGCGCTCAACAGACCTTTCACAAGTTTTATTTGCCTTCAGGCCCCTGATGCCACTGCTGTAAGACTAATCGTCTGTAGAGCGCCCCGGTCAGTGATATAGTGGAAGCTTATGCTCAACGATATAACACTTACGCGGCGGCCGCTACCCTGAGGAACACTCCCCTTAACTCTTATACAACCTGTACTACAGCATCGCCACATCTAGAATCCATATCAGCGCAGTACGACTCACCAAAACTACGGATCGACCTATGATGTTACCTGCCCATAATCCTGTTGATTATTGTTGTATCAGTACATGCCAAGGTTATAACGGAAGCAAGAAGGTGGCATTAGACATATCCATAGATACCATTGACTTTGTCGGTTATAGAAGTGAATGTCAGAGGAACGAATCATTCAGGGTATAGGGAAGTGTTGCGGAAGAGGAAGACATTGCGGTCAATGGCTGATGATTGGAGGAGAAGATAGTGCAGGAACATCGTGGGCAGAGCTGCAGGCAGCATGTGGTTACTAAAGAGGCGGACAGAACTAGAACAGAACAGTTTCCATCAATACTGCTCGTACCGGTGAATTTACAATATGCTTACAGTAAATTCATTTTTGTTATAGAGGAAAACATTTGGCTCATCCTTTGTACATCGCACCGTACTTTTGGAACAACGAGGTTTTGTGTAAACTTGTGATTTCTCGAATGGGTCAGAGCCTGAGAAGGCAATGAATTCATGTCGCAGAAGGTGCAAAAATCACTATCTTGGGGTGTGTCTGCGTCATAATACATTAATGAAGCATTCGAACGATGGCAAATTTTGCAGCACTCACAGCAGGCCTGGCCAGTGCTCACCCTTGAGCCTGTAATCCACCTTTATCATCTTTCCTCTCCTGCTGTGGTTTCGTTTCTCGCGTTTAGCCGATACCCGATCCTGGTATTGTTCGTGTGCTTCGATAGCTTTAGCCTGATGATAGCTCATTTCGCTCTGACCAGCTTTTGTATCAAACTCTACCAACGATCCATCCGGAATGTCTGATATTGAAACTTGGTCCTGCTCTTCATCTCGCATGGGTCCCTGTTCATTATGAGTATTGCGGTTGCCACGCTTCCCACAAAAACGGGCTTTTGAAGTGTCACTTATTGCAGCGTTAGACTTGATCTTGCATACTCATCTCTCTTCATGAGCAGTCCTCTGGGAATATTTCGAGTGAGCATGTTCGATGGTAGTGACGTACATGTTCTCATCGCAGTCACTCTTGATAAGGGTGATGCAGCCATTCGTCTTGTGTTGGTCGCATTCCTCAGAATTCCTTTCATCTTTCGATACCTGCGATTTTTCTGGCGCATTCAAATCTTCCAACCCTCGCGGGTCTTTAAAGTCCCTTCGTTCCTTCTCTCCACTCCGAGTCGTAGAGTCCATTTGAGGGGCTGGACACGAGACAGCATGCTCATTCCTCTTGTCTTGTGACGCAACAGTGACTCGCTCCAACCCATCAAGGCCATGAATCTGTCTAGGATTTCCATATCAGCAACGGCTTCACAGAGAAGTCATTCACCGGTGCCGAAACAAACAGCTTAGTCCAGCCTCTTCTGTAGCCCTCGCCATGATTCCAGCCCTTCCACGTATACTGTGTTTTTAAGTATGCACCGCAGCCGCCTTCAATGAGGCTGTTCTCCTTATGCATGACCATGCCGACGGCAGGCTGCAAGGATTGCCTGTCGTTACGCCAGCGTTCCACGGCAAGACCCAAGGGAAGCAGATCCGAATGGTGGTTGATGGTACAGTGCTTCTTGAGTATGTAGTGGTGATAGACGCTGATTGCAGAGTCATTGGGCCATACTGGGTCGGGGCTGCGCGCGATTTCTGGGTCAAACTTGTAGATGATGGTATCTCCACGGGCATCGGTGTATCGATGAAATTCTATTGGTGCCATTGTAACGATTTCGTGATAGACATAGTCTGGTAGGCAAGAATCAACCGAAAAGTTCGTTGATGGTGGCAGTGGTGGTGATGTGGAATGCGAAGCAAAGTAAATTGAGGTGTGCACGTGAGTCGAAATGCGGCAATCGTGATTGCAGTGAGACAAAGTCAGGCTAAGGAAGGAACATGTTCGTTCGTCGTTCTTAAGCGGGCGAAAGAGGGTTTTTGGCTTTCTCAGGCTGGTGGTCGCTTTGACTGCCTTCACTTTGGTTATGCATCAAAAGATGTCTTCGCTGTAGGTCTTCAATGACGTCGAGCATTGGGCACAGATTATTCTGTGGCAGTCGGTTTGTGGGTGAAAATGGACGTATTGTCGCTACTGCCTGACTTACCAATGAAGGGAAGAGTGGCACTCAGCCATGTCTTATGTACTCGCCATCCAACAACCTTTCACCTCTGTTGACTTGACGACATCGTATTAACAGTCGCTCCGTACCAAAAAAATCCATCACTATTCGGTCAATATGGCTTCTATCGTTAGCTCCACCAATTTGCCCAGTTCGAAGTCTTGTGAGCAATTCTCCTACGTACTCCCACAGCATACCATCGACCTCCAGTATCGTTCTTTCATTACCATCGTCAGCTATTCCGCAAGCCTCGACCAAAGCTAGGTGCTGAAGAACAGGCGGACCTTCCGCAACCAACAGGACTCCGTCTATGAATCGACTTCTCAGATCCAGCAAAAAGAACGAAGGCCCAAGGCTGTGACAGTTTCCCAACCCGAGTCGACATATCGGGTCATGGAGTGCGTTCAGGGTGTAAGAGAAATGCAAGAATACCGGGAGAGACAGCGTGAGCTCATGGAGCAGGCTGCTGCCGTTGATAAGGCACGGCTGCGCCTTGATTACATCCGGAATCTCTGTATCATGCAGGCCTCAAACTTCATGATGAAAAAGAACCTCAAATTCAACGAACTGCAGAAACTAGCCAACATGAAGGAGACAGCAGATCCTCTCTGGGCAAGAACTGCATACAACCAATCTACACGCCCACTGTCGATGGATGCCGTAGCGTGGACGCATTGGGATCGTGCGGCATGTCCCTGGACAACGTGGCGGGCCTCATGGAATGACGAACAGATGCGTCCCTCACTAAGTTTGTCAAGGCTGTCAAGTCGCTGGAAGGATCGTCTCCTCAGGAGACACCAGCCAAAGCCATTCAGTCGAAGCGCGCGTAATCCACACGCGACAACACATAAACGATCAGTACGCAAAAGCCATTTCTTCGAGCATCTGCCTGAAAACCAAAACTATGGAAGGCTCGAACTGGCCCGCCATCGACACCGGAACCGTATGGTGCTAACAACCAAGAGTAGAGGGGTCAAAGAGAGAATGGGTACAATCGCCGAGAAGGATGATCATGCAGAAGAATGGGGAGACAAGAGAGATACCGGACGAGAGCCTAAACCACGAAAGAAGAAGAGAGATGCTCTCAAGTACGTACTCCAGAATACACTATATTCTTGTCTCGGGTACCCCCCGAAGAAAGTCAAGGAGACATCCTGCCTGCCGAGCCACTCAAACACTGTTACGAACCCACATATTAGTGCAGAATATCAGGAGAATTGAGTGTTCCAAATGTCCCTGTACCCGTAAGAAGAAATCGGATATCAATACACAGAGTGAGAATATTGAGCATGATGCACTGTACCATGTACTTCTGTGACGGGTAAGCTAACCATCAACCCTTGACTGAGAAGACGCCAACTCAAATATGAATAACAACTCTGAGCCGACCTAAAGCGATGGGATAGGAACGAATGGACCAACACGAGACGCCCTAAAAAGAGTGCAGGTGCTAAGTGATATGAGCGACATGCGTGACCTGAACGCATGACGTATGCAGTGAATGAGCACTGTTTGCGCACGGTCCGGATAATGGATGCCGAAGCACCTTGGAAATTGATGGCGCTGACAGGGCAAATGCATGCTGGCGGCCATTTGAGTGAACACATCCATAGAACCCCGCGAACGGTGGAGGGCATTAAGCTCGTACATCCTTTCCTCCAGATTTCTTATTATCCGTTCACACGCTGGGCGCTCCACTACAGCTTGCAACACGCACAACGACACAGCGCATCCAGTGCATCCACGCGTTCTAGAGTTCTTCCGCGCCGCTATCTCCGTCATTCTAATAATTTACAAAGCTTCCGCAGCCCTGATGCGCGCCCGGTCCTAGTTTCCTCTCCACTTCCCCTCGACTATGTCCAGCAGGCCGCCCCTCGATATTTCCAGGCACGTTACGTGCATTTGCGCAAACTACGTACGATAGTCCCAACATCCTCGACAGCAATCAATGGACGCTGAGTGAGCACCAATAATGGCTCTGCCTACTCTCCAGTTCCTGGCGGGGCTCCTGCTCCTGCTGTACCTGCTGTCCTTCGTTCTTTTCGCCTTCATACGTGTCGTTACCGGCGTCTCGATCCAACGGTTAGGCTACTCCGGCCTGCGCCGTATTGCATTTACGCCGAAAGATGGCCTGCGCATCGAGATCCGTGGCCTTGGCTTCTCCCTCCACCGCCCCACGTTTGCTCAGCCAACGTGGATCAGCATTGTATTGACCGAGCTCAAGGTCATCGTTGACCTGAAGACGTTGGGAGAGAAACCCAAAAGGAAGACTGGGTGGACGAATTGGGCGAATGGCTCTGCACAGAAGGAAAAGAACAGAACAAACATGCCAGAGGTGGTGGTGGAGGATGAGGATACAGATGGTGGCGAGGAGCACAGGCGGAGTCTGACCTGGAAGCGCTTGACGGACACAAAGGAGAAGATCAAGCGCCTGCACAGAAAAATCAACTACATATGTCTCGTAGACCTGTTGGCATACTCCACAACGGTTGTCATCCTTGATGTAGGATCGGTGCAGGTGGGCAATCTGTCGCTCGCTGTGGACACTAGGCGTAAAACAGTCGACCGCAGCCGCCTCTTCAACCACCACAAGCTCAGATCGGACCAGGAGCAGCGACCTGCCGAGTGGCATCTCACGATACGCAGCGTACTGTTCACGCCAGAGGGTGGAGAGTCAACTGAAGTGCTCGATCACTGCACGCTCAATATCCATGGTTTTCTCAAGAAAGAGCTTGAGGGCCTCAGAGATGCGTCTATCGCTCTCAAACTGGGACGTCTAAGCATTCCCTACGACGACGTCAAATTGTGCGTGGAACGGGCGAAAAAGTGCAAACCAGCTACCCCCAGTACACAAAGGGAAGCAAAGATTAGAAGTCCAGACATTTCCATCGCCGATGTTATCGAAGAGCTGGACCACCCTGGAAGCCGGGAGGAGAGCATCGTGCAGACCGTTTCCGACTCGAGAGAGTTCGCTAGCTCCATCCTGCGAGGCATCCATGAATTTCAATTCGCCATCAGCTTTGTTGGCCTTACCAAGCAAATCAGGGCAAGCCACAAAAATGAGCCAGAAGTCTATCTAAATTTTGCGATGAAAGAAGTCGGTATGGATCTGCTACGACTAGACCCTCGCAGCCCAGCACATCTCATGTATTTCTCACCTAACGACATAGCACATCAAGCCCTGCTCGCTGCCATCTCCATCTCGGTCGGTATCGACGATGGCTCCGGCCGCCCCGAACGTCTGCTTCATGTTCCTATGGCCACCACCACATTGAACACGACTCTTCCATCCAAGACCATTCATTTCTCGAGTGACAAGGACAGCGCCGAGCGCAACACCAACATTCTTTTTGCCAACCTTGTCATTACTTCTCCATCATTGGATCTGGACCCTAAACATTTACCATTACTATTATCTATGTTCAACAACCACGAGAGACGCAAGAAGCCACAGAAGACCCGGAACAGCAAGCGCTATCTCATTCGACGGTTACTGCCCAAGGCAAACATCAAAATTTCTATTCATGAGCCTGTCATAAGAGTGACATTGCCTCCCATGGATCCTGAAAGACAAGGGACCGACGAGTTTGATCTGCTCATTTCTGCGTCTTCTTCTTTATCGCTGGATGTAGAGTCATCCCACGCCGCTGATGGAGAATTGCATTATGCGTTACTCTCAACCTTCCGCATGAATGCCCAGCAACTATACTACCAAACTGCGTCGATCGAGAAACACAGCCTGCTCATGACAGACTACCTAGAATTCAAGATGCAACTGAGCGCATCACCGGACGTTACAGTTGAGTTGCGTGGCATGGCGCAGACCTTCTCGTTTTATCTCATTAGACCGGAGATTAGCGAAGGTCTTCGACAAATCGTAACCAACATTCAGAAAGACAGGCGCAGAAAGCGTGGTGCGCCTAAAAAGAAGGGTCTTAACTTTCTCCGGAGGCTGCCGCCATGGCTTGCATATATACATTTACAGGGCTCAGACTTTAATGTCGAAGTTGCTGGCGTTGACGAAGGCGTATCAAAGCATACTCGTGGCGTAGCAGTACATCTCGAATCGTGGACGGCCGAATACAAGCATAGCCGGGACGAGGAAAGTGACCTCAAACCAGTGCGCCGACGTGCACCCAGCCGAACGATCAATCGAGACGAGCACCTTCTTCGGCCACCGACATCCCCAATGCCGAAGTCGCCTAGAAAGCCATCAGGTAATGCGACGGATGGTAGGCGACTCGCACTACACTTCACGGGTTTAGAAGGCTTTGTCATCGAAGCTGCCGACCAATGGGAGCAGGACCCTTCACTATCCTTACCGCGCATGGAAGTAGCATTTAGTACGGCGTCTGATAAGCAAGGGCCCATATTTCATGTCCACTCGTTCTCCCAATGTCTGTATCTACGATACTCATTGTATCGCCATTTCGCAATGAGCATGGCGGCGCAAGTCTTAAGACGATCTTTCGTCGTGCCACAAGATCCCGTACCTTTCGACGAACCGATGTCACCAATGTCGCCTGTGCTATCACCCACCCACCTTGCAGTGCCCTCACTCGATGGAGAAATACTTGATCCTGTAGGAAGCATTAACCCTGAGATCGTCACAGTCGACTTCAAAGCCCAGTTCATCCAGATTAAGGCAGACATGCCCTCTGATCCACCACTCATGCTACAGATTTATGGCGTGGAAGCGGGGCAACATAGGTGGCAGCCTCCATTTTTGCGATCCCGCCTTGTCAGGTTGTACGCTGAAAACCCTAACGTCAAACGTGTATGGAGTCGTTTAGTGAGCGTCAAGTCGCTGCGCCTGGATTACAGACAGACGAAGCGTAGATACGGGCACACAGTGACCGACGACAAATCAATTGATGTCGCTACTGATGCCATTCGAATTGCTGTCCCGCATCAGCTGGTTGTACACAAGATCTTCGACAATATCACTAACATCACAAAAGTTGCAAAGCAAATGCATCATCGATTCAAGACAGGCACAAACGAGTATGTATTGGACAAAGAACCTGAAGGGCCTAAACACGTACCGAAGATCTCGCTGCGCAGTCGTGCAGTTCTTTTTGAACTCGAAGACAGCTCGTTCGAATGGAAACTCGGCACCATCTACCGCATTGGTCTCATGGAGCAGAAGCAACGACTCGCACGTGAGCAAGCTTTTGATCTCAAGGTCAAGAAGCTGCAGCAGCAGGATGAGCTGCGCAGTGGTGGATCTCGCCATCGAGCAAGGTCTGCTCACAACGGGCTTCATGGCCACCGTACGCGAAATAAATCCAAGAATAGGGAAAAGGGGTATGGCAGATTCCACCGTCGAACAAAAAGCGAGGACTCGAGCGACCGAGGCTCGCTTGATCAGGACAGGCCTATGCGTTACAACAAGGATGGCTTTAGTGGTCTAAGCGGCTCTTGCCGGACATCTGTCGAAGACGCTCGTGAAAAGTTGAAGATTCTCAACGCTCAAACTTGGAGGAAACGTATTGATCACGCATTGTCAACTCAGAATAAGTCAATGCACGACATTCGCTCCATGTTTTGGGGCCTAGACGAATTGCCAGACGATGTTGAGCAGAAAGAAACCATTCTCACAATTCCGCAGCGTCCTGCGCTCATGGCTTTTGCTATCAGCGATCTCGATATCACCATCGACAAACCCTCATTCCCTATGTCGGAGTACCCCAAATTCCTCCAACGTATTGGCAAGGGTATGCCTACCGATATGCAGTACTCTCTGCTCATCCCGATGCATGTCCAGATCAACGCCGGCGAGGCAAAGCTCCACCTTCGAGACTATCCTTTGCCCTTAGTGCATATTCCTTCAATAGGCAACGTGGGTTCTTCGAGGCTACCGAGTTTATCTTTGACAACAGATTTTGTCATAGCCGAAGAATTTCGAGATATTGAGTCTTCCCGCGTAAGCAGGGTAGTTGTAGTACCTAAGGAAGAGACTCTTTCAGGAGAGTTCTCGGGTGGCTTCGCAGTCGATGTTCGCAGAACAGTAGCGCCCGTAAAGACCTACTCAGACATGAACATTGACATTAACTCAGCGTACCCAACGCGAATTACATGGGGCACATCTTATCAACCAGCCATTCAGGATATGATGCAGATTATCGAAAGCTTCACTAAACCGGCGGTCGATCCATCAGAACGTGTGGGTTTTTGGGACAAGATCAGATTGACTTTCCACTCGCGCATCAACATCTCTTGGAAGGGTGATGGTGATGTGCATCTCATTCTCAAGGGTAAGCACCCCTACCACAAATATAGCACGACACTAACAACGTTCAGGATCCCGCGATCCGTACATGGTCACAGGTCACGGTGCCGGTTTCGTAATGTGCTGGCAAAACGATGTGAAACTAAGTCTTGCAGGAGATGAGGATCCGCGCAACTTCATGGTTGTCAAGAGTGGAAGCTACGTACTCGCCATTCCGGACCTTGGTCATTATGCGCGCCACGAAGCAGATGCAGAAAACAGCCGTCCCGAGAGTGCGTCTAGTCTGTCCAGTCGTAGGCAGCTTGCTGTGTTCAAGAAGACTGTTATGAAACTTAACGGAAATGTTCGGTGGGGTGTTGGCTTGGTCTTTGAGCGCAATTTGGATAGTGGCGGTCGATCTTTTGACTTCATCCCTCACTACAATGTTGTTCTAAAGAATCCAGAATGTGCCAGGCCATTAAATGGAAAAGTAAGTTTGCATTTGACAGCTCGTGATAGGATGCTAACAGGACCAGGAGTACGACGCCTTCCGTGGCTTTCGCAGTCATCACATCCACATGTCCATCGCCATTGCGGCACCATATGATCGGGAATGGTCGGTGACGAACCAAGACGCATCAAAGACGTACAACAGCGTCCACCTAACGCCACGCTTCTTCACTCATTTCTACAACTGGTGGTCCATGTTCTCCGGCGCCATGTCACTGCCCGTACGACAAGGCAAGTTGTGGCCTGGGGTGGAAAAGTCCAGCAAGAAGTTTGGCCGGCATCTTGCAACGATCAAGTATAACTTGCTACTATCGCCGTTGTACATGAGCCACGTCTACAAGCATAAGGATGCTGAAGATTACGGCTCAGGCGTTGTATCTGCCACTGGACTGAAGGCACGGGTTGACAGCTTCATGCTTGATCTTCACCAACGTCGTGAGGAGTTCCGGACCGTAGTGCAGGCACCAAAGGGCAAAGAAGATAGCAAGCAGAACCAGACCACTGGTATGCGCATTAACCAGGTCCAGCTTGATCTCATCAAGACAGATGTGCGAGCTGTGTCAGCAAGTATAGCAGGTACGGACTGTGAGGATGTTGACCATGCCAGCGCCGCAGATCTCGAAAGCTTCAACCAAGAGTACCTTAGTGCCGACCTGTCAAGATTTACTATCCCAGACAACGACTGGGGCTGGGTTGATATGGATGACTTTATTGAGCTTGGCTGGATTTTACCTTCAAATCGTCACCCCGAGACACAGATTCTCCCGCTTGCTTTCGCCCCCCACTTCACCTACTTCCGCCAGACCGATCATGCAGACAGTATATCAGGCGATGTCCACAGAACTAGTGCATTTGGTAACGAGCCAACGCATCACTGTGTCATGTCGGCACGTAACGACCCGCGACGGATTCAGTGTGGGCTTATCGAACAGCGAATAGAGCGCATCAAGAAGCAGATCGAGTACAATCATCGTGCAATCGGTGAACAAGAGGTTAAGGCCGTCCGTGAGATTGACGAGAACCAGAAAGAAGCAGAACAGCGATTGAACACATTCAAAAGTCATGCCCTTTTCCTGCAACGAAAACTGGAATTCCTCACATCGATGCATGAGAGTCTGCTAGAACGACTAGCTGCCAACGAGGCCAAAGATGTACCCGAAGGCGAGCCAGACACCGATGATGAGTTCTACGAGGCGCAAGAAGAAGATCCGACCAACGAATCAGAAACGAAAGGCACGGACTCTAAGCCCAATATCGACTATATCAGCGACTTCAATAACCGTTTCATCATCCATAACGTACACCTGAAGTGGGGCAACTCATTAAGAAACATCATCCTACGCTATATCCATCAAGTAAGCCAACGGCGTGGTTTTGTATACTATATGTCTAGAAGAGCAGTCAAATTCATCCTCGACGTAGTCGAAGAGCAGAACAGGTCGCGTGGACCATCAAGTTCAAGCCCCGACATGGATCCTACTACACCCAGGGCACAAAGCGATCAGGGCCTTAGTATTGATGAGACTATAGAGCAGCTCCTAGCAGACGGCAAGAAATTTGTCGATGCTGGCGAAGCTGAGAATAGCGACAAGGAGAAAGAAGCACAAGACAAGCAAAACTCGCCCGAAAAAGACGTCAACGCCGATTATGTACCTCAGAATGCGTACATCGTCCGCCTCATTGCTCCCCAAATACAGCTGCAAAGCGAGCGCAATACTAAGGCTGCTGTGCTCGTGACAGCAAAGGGTATGCAGCTCAAGGTCTTGCAAATCATGGACAAAGACCGAGTCATGGATGAGGTGTCAGGCTTGGTACAACGCCGATTCACCGCCGCTATGGACAGCTTACAGATCTTTGTCACCAATGCCAAGATCTTCAGCGGTATGGACGACATTCACATGTACTCAGGAAGCACATACGGTACCCCTGCAGGCTCAGCTTGGCCACCATGGGTACCATTTGAGGTCATGTTCGAATTCCACACAAACCCTTACGGCTTCCAGAGGGTGGTACAAAGGACGTCCGCAAGTATGCGATATGACAAGTACAACACTCTGCGTCTCAAGTATAATGACGATGTCTCTGGTGAATCCACCTCGTCGAGAAGCGCGCTAAATACGGAGAGCCGGATTGACCATCTTTGGGTCGACTTCCCTCATGTGCGCGCGTTGTGCGATTCGCGACAGTACTATGCCATGTATGTTATTGTGCTAGATTTGCTACTGTATCGCGAACCGCTCGAGAAGACACGCAACGAACGACTTGAGAAGATCATGCTGGCATCTGACTTCAGCGATCTTACGGGTGCTCCAAGCCTAGTGATTGGTCTCCAAGAACGTATCAGACAACTGGAAGAGATCAAGACTGTGTTCCAAGTCAATGAGAAGTATCTCGATAAGCAAGGGTGGGAGGATCGCGTCGAGGTCGAGAAAGACTTGGCAGTCTACGAAGATGAGCTGTTCTTTGTCATGAAGGCTATCACCACTGCGCAGCGCAAGCAAGACGACCGAGCACAGGCCAAGCAGTCAACTGGTCTGCTTCGATGGTATATCTCAGCCTCTGAAATTGTATGGCATCTGCTGCGCGAAGGTCAAGAATCTCTAGCAGAGTTTCAACTCAAGAACGCTCTCTACGACCGCACCGATAACAATGACGGATCCAATTTCAACTCACTTGAGATCGAAGAGGCTCGAGGTCTGAACCTACTCCCGAACGCACTATATCCAGAGATGTTTTTGCCGTATTTGGAGAACAACAAGTCATTACCCGAGAACGCTAAGTGCTTGAAGGTACAATTTGTGATGCTTGAGGCCATTGCAGGAATTCCCGTCATGGAACATTTCGAAGTCATACTGTACCCGCTCAAAGTCCAGCTAGAGTGGGAGATAGGCAAGAAATTGTTCGAATATGTCTTTCCCGCTATCAAAGACAAAAATTCGGAGAACAGCAACTCATCGCCCTTCCTGATTAAGCACACACTCCCATCACAGGACGAAGATGACGAGGATGATGCCGATAGTAGCATGACATCAGGTGTTAGCACCATGAGCAACTCCCTCTTGCAAGACGAAGCATCGACGGCCCTCAAATCGCGACTAACACCCACCTTGAAGCTACCGGATCCCCAGGACAGGGCTACAGACAAGACTAAGACTAGTTCAGAGAAGAGGCCTGGCTTCAGCAGTCTCCGTTCGCTGTTCCGCGACAACAACCCGTCTCGCAGCGGGACCGAATTACGTCGAACGTTGCACCCCAACTCTGCGATGATCGCACCGTCAGGCTCTTCAATCAATCTCCCCGGTAGACCTCAATCGGTTCGCTCCAATACATCGTCCATGGCGGTAAATGAGTCAGAACGGACTGCAAAGAAATTCAATCTCTATCGCACCGGCACTGGCATGTCGATGAGCGACAAGCGTACAGACAAGAAGGAAAAGAAGGAAAGGAGCGATGACCTTACGCAAATGATGAGCAGGGCAAGCAACTACATGACGTTAGCTTATGTCCGCATCCCCTCTATGACGCTCTGCCTTTCCTACAAGGGTAAAGGATCACGCAACTTTGAAGATGTTCACGATCTGGTCTTCAAGATGCCAACTCTTGAGTACCGAAACAAGACCTGGTCAAATCTCGATCTTGCGCTCCAACTCAAGAAGGACGTGATTCGAGCCCTCATCTCCCATGCGGGCGCCATAGTTGGTAACAAATTCTCACACCACCGCCCGTCTAAAACCCAACAAACCCGCCTCCGTCAAATCGCAAACAGCTCCACCATGCTTAATGCTTCCCCCGACCTCTCTGGCTCAGAAACAACTTCTTTCCGTGACCATTCCCCTGGTGGTTCCTCCACCGATGGCGTCCGGCGTTCCTTCACGTCTGGTCGTCAAGGCAGCTGGGTATCTACCGTGTCTGAAGAATCCTCCCCTCGCCCAGGGACCTCTGCCGATGGACGGTCCACACATGGCTCGATTCTTGGTAGTCTGCATAGACATCAACACGATGAGCATGGCTTGGGGCTCAATGATATTGCAGACAGCAGAGCGTTTGCGGATGAGTTGAGTAGAGTAGACAACACTGAACCCGGGCATGCAAATCTTATTCATAGTCTGAGTAAGCATATAACAAGCGTGACGCCTTTTGCGAATCACAGAGGGAGGGATCGAGCGAATAGTACAGGAAATAGCGGATTCCCGTTTAGCAGGAATGGGAGCGTAGCGGAGCCTGAAGGGGAGAGGCCAGTGACGAGTTATGGAGAAGGAGAAGAGGGGAGTAAGAATAAGAAGCAGAAAGCGCTTGCGGTAGGGATGAAGTTATTGGGACGGGGACCTAATAAGGACTAGACAGGATGGGAAGAGGATTTGTGTGGATCTCGTTTGTTACATTTGATGGATTGAGGCATTCCTTGGAGTTCACGCATTTTGAAGCGTTTCTTTGTACATACTCATTGTTTTAGACGGGATGGTATACCTATGGGTGGCACATCGTGGTCGAAAAGGAGCTCAAAGCGAATTCGACATAGACAAACGAGCTATAGAGCTCATGATATCACTTTAGTATTCTCTTGTTATCTGGGCTTTTCGTTCCCAGTGGCACTTCGTATACTTAACCGTGCACCACACGTGAACATCAGCTTACATTGAAGCTGTGCTTCAGGCATGACATGTAACTACTCATACCTCGAATAAAACGGAAAGTAATGGTTGAACATAGTTCATTGCCAATTGAAAATGAGAGGTTAAACATGGCTGAGATTTGAGCCTGCCAGTACTATCCCAAGGTGAGGATTTAGGTCATGGATAACATTTGATATAGAAATGTAAATGACGAGGGTTGTACGCAGAGCTGTGAGCTTGGAGAAAATGTAGACACATCCTGTTCGAATCAGACTTCTCTTCGCAGCAGGACCACCCACCCTTTTACGAGAAGGGGAGTATAAAAATAGAACTGCGGTCCGTTTTACATTACTTCCGTGTGTTGTCATTATTGAAGCCACTCGCAACGCGCTTGAAGCTTCAGAAATTCTTTATCCAGCAAGGTAGGGGCCGCAAGTTTGATTCGCCACATTCTCCTAATGCTTAGTCGATGCTAGTTGTCCTAATATTGGCCCAGAGCAGTGTTGCATGAAACTTTTTTTGCAATAGAAGCTCTGCAAATTGGAAAGCTCTTTGTTCCGCAAGGTGTCGAGACATCTACTGAGTACACTGTCAATTTACTGACGATACGACATTCAAGGTCAACGTGAATTTTGAAACTAACTTCAAGGAGCAGTAAGTACGTATGTCATCATATCATAATGGCTGGACGCAAGAACCCCGCAGCAAGCGGCATATATGACAAATAGAGCGTTTCCAAAGTTGCGTCCCAAATGAAGAGGTGCCTCTCTCCACTACTGAACTAATGGCACAGGAAGACTTTTGCTGGATGTCAATCTTTAGTACGTGGATTATCATCGTGAGCGAGATCGGAGGTACAAAATGCCTTCAAGCCAATGTGAGGTTGATTTGACCCCACTGCGTGAAGGTTCAGGAAGGTGGTTAGATAAGCCAGAGATAATGGTCGGCCCGCGGAATGCGGAGCTGAAGCCCCTCTGATTGGTAGGCCTTCTCTGAGCATGGGCTAGCGGGGTAGCCAGAGGACAAGCTGTTGCTTAAGGTGTAATGTGGTTCTTCAGCATTTTTTCTCCTTCATCCCTTTCTTTCCTGAAACTAGGTGTGTTTTTACTTCGGTTGCGCTCAAACTTACTAGTTTTGCGTAATCACCTTCCTGGGTTTTCACGGCAGAATCAACAACGCCGCATCAAGCTCTCCCAAAGTCTCGAACCCACAACATGTCACCAAACTCAATACCATCCACGCAGACTGCAGCGTGGGTTGACGAACCCGGTCCGGACTGTGTCCTCCAAATTCGCAATGATGTCCAAGTTAAGCAGCCCGGTGCAAATGAAGTCCTTGTCAAGATCGAATGCTCTGGCATTTGCCATTCCGATTGCCATGCTCTACAAGTAAAGGGCAAATACGAACAAGTGCCTGGTCATGAAGGTGTGGGAAAGGTTGTCAAGTTGGGTCCTGGTGCCTCACAGGATCTGCTCGGAAAGAGAGTCGGCGTGAAATGGCTTTGGAGTGCGTGTAAAGAGTGTGCAAGCTGCAGGGCAGGCAAAATCAATCATTGCGCGAAGCAAGTCAATTCCAGTCGCCAGGTATGGGGCACACTACAACAGTACACTGTTGCGCACGCCGATTTCGTAACACCCATCCCTGATGGTGTGAAGAGCGAAGTCGCTGCACCGCTTCTATGCGCTGGTTTAAGCCTGGCTGGCGCAGTATCAAAACTGGCGCCTGACGTTGTACCTGGTGATTATGTTGCAATTGTTGGAGCTGGGGGTGGTCTGGGACACATTGGCGTGCAGATCGCGAGCCTGAAGGGATATAAAGTTATCGGTATAGATAGCGGCGCAGAAAAGGAAGAGTTATGCAAGGAGATGGGCGCAGTAGGGTTCGTCGACTATGCAAAGCAAGACGTCGTACAGGCAGTCAAGGATATGACAGACGGGGAGGGTGCTCATGGTGTAATATGCGTCGCAGGTAGCGAACGAGCGTATGAACAGGCACCAGCACTTGTAAGAAACAGTGGTGTGTTCGTGTGCGTTGGTTTACCTCCTGACACATACATGTTCCCTATGTCACCAATCCACATCGCAAACAGGGGTTTGATCATTAAGGGATCATCGACTGGAACTGCTGAACAGATGAAAGAGTTGCTTCAGCTTGCGTTGGAGAACAAGATCACACCTAAGATCGAAGTGTACGAATTCGAAGATTCGCCGAGGATTATACAAGAGTTAATGCGGTACGAGGTCACTGGACGGAAGGTGGTACGCGTTCCATGATGTTGTTTTGGACAAACCAGGAGAATGCATCGTTGGCGCATTGCATATGTCTAGTAGTGATTAGTAAGGTCATTATCGTTGACGCGCTTCAGTGTGCTGTGAAGCTGAGACCTTGAGAGAAAATACAGGAAACGGCATTATGTATTCCATCATACAAACATAAGACATGCGTGTCTTTATGCAAATCCTTCTTCACAAGATATCAGATCTACTTCCCATCTGTATTTTCGAGTCTATCTACAGCCTTTCCTGCATGGATTCCAGTGGCTTTTCTTGACTCAAATGTACAATAAGTGGTGGATGAGAAGCTCTTCCTCCAAGATACTTCTAGTCGGTAAAAATTACAATTTAAACTGGTTGTAAGGGCCACAGGGCCTTATAGCAGTCACGAAAGTCGCACTGGTACTCTGGAGTGCGGCTGAAGAATGAGGACTGTGTTTGATAAAAGTTCTTTCGTGAAAACGATGTTCTCAAGAACAGAAGCCTGGAAGCTTTTCCGAATAACATGCGTGTCTCTGCCTTACGATACTTGTCTATAAAAAATTGCACATTAATACTTAGCTGAAGAAATGAATTCCAGTGGATACCAAGGAACAGGGTTCTCCTGTCTTGTGTGATCAGATTGGTTGAAAGAATCCAGCATGCCTTAATCCACAACCCTGGCGAACAGAATGAATGGAGCAAAACCCATCAGCATGCCTTCATAGATGATGGTAGCCGAGGAGGTTTCAACCCAAGTATCGAAGCTGTGTGAAAACCACTAGTTGTATTTAAGAATCTTGAGTTCTTAAAGAAAACAAGGAGGTTCTAGAAGGACGACAACATCTCATGGGCTTTCGACATAGGGAAAGCTTCCGCGGAAACCCAGAGTAAGTTCTAACTGATAGATCACCGTTTGGATGCCGATTGTATCAATGGCACTAACCTGTGTAGTCTGAGTATCGTGCAAACCCTGCGTTCCATATGGTTCCAATCACTGCCCCAAGAGGTGACGGCCCCCTAAGTTGACGGACTGTTGACTCTGGTTCTAGCGTCTGTGTCGGTGACCCAAACCATTTTAACTGGGTTAAGACTCTAAAAGCCACATCTACTGATACCATTTTTGCATAGACTGCTATGCAACAGGCGGTCTTCTTGGAAGGGGACCCATCATCTCGGCCATGTCTTCTGTCTTGCAGCCTAACGAGACTTGAGAGCCCTTGTCTAACCAGTTTTCTGCACTCTGATTTTTACGCCTGTGCTGTACATCAGTGTACTGAGATGAAGGTTTCAGGAAATTTTGTTGATTCGTAATCTTGCAATGAAATTAAAAGTCTCGAGACGTAAGCGGACGTCCAGATCCAGCTCTGATATGAGATGTAGCTGTAAACGAGTGTCGATTCCTGAGCATCCATATTGATTTCAAACCCCCCCTATTTACCCTCTGAGTCTGTGTCTAGAGGCTCGTCGTTGACTGCCGGAAAACTTTATTCAGCGTACTTAGTGTAATTTAAAAAGAGTGGATGACACAATTTGAGCGAGCTACAAAGGGCGATTATACACACAACCAAGAAGTAAGTTTGTAATAGCAAGTCATGTGAGACACTACTGTTTACCTTATGAATTCAGATGCCAGGTTGGTAATAGAACCATTTGCAGGCTAAAACTTGAGAGGATATGAGCTCAGGTCAGCCCTTGTCTGGTCAAAATCGGCAACTTCTTCGTTCTGCTTTTGAGAGAGAGAGAGGAACATACCATTAGGTAAGGTATCCCACTCAATAACTGTGAATGCAAATTTGTGCCTCCAGTTCATCCACAGAGGTCATGCAAGATATAGGACTCGCTTTATCTACAAAGTATTGCCAACTGTAACAAGGCAAAGACAAGATGCTGACAGCACTGATCCGTATCCCATTCTATTGACGTTACCTTCTACCTACATTTAGCAACTTAAAGGATTGCCAAAGTAACGATCAGTGAAATGGTGTTTCATGAGACCCAGAGGTGAAGCTTCCCACAGAATCAGAAACTAAATTCTCGGCGTTGGCTGCACAAAGCTGTTGGGTGGTCGTGTTTACGTGAAGTACCAAGAGGCGCTCACCGAAAGATTAAAGAGGACCGAGAAGGACAAAGAAGGATCATACCACAACATGCAACACACATACCATACCTAAAACTCTCATCTCACAGATCGTCATGTCTAATTTAGGCCCTGCATGTACTACTGGTTTAGCCGCTACTGTATTGTGGTTGCACAGGCGGTGATAAACCGGTGAGCTAGAGCAAGAGCATAGGAAATCGAAAGACCACTTTGTATAATGACGTCATATTGTGTGGCGCTGAAAGCTTAGCATAGAAAAGAGGTTCCTTGCTTTTTGGACTAAATCACCGCGAATGCCCACCTACTTTTGAAGCTTTTAGGGTCCGGGGGTCTTGTGTTTGATACAGCCACAAGGAATTAGTCTGTTCGCCGAACGCACGAGCCACCCCACCAACATCTGCCTTCCAACTTTACACCTACCCTAGCACCATGAGTAATGCA